>PVLC010019636.1:0-30326 GCA_004027655.1 Graphiurus murinus
GGATGCCCTAAAGCACATGATGTAATTACACAATCATATCAAGGTCACTCACCGAAGTGAACCTGAGGGGGAGGGAAGGGGAGGGGATTGGGGTGGGAATTGGGGAAGGGGTCAAATGAGAATTGTGTGCAAATATGTTGTTAACAACTCGTACTTAACAAAGATGTATGCTATATTGCACGAATTACTACAATAAAAATTTTAAAAAAAAGAATGTGAAAAAAAAAGAGATTGTAAAATAAAAATATAAGATAAATTTTCTTTTCAGTATACAAAAGAAATACCTCTTCCAGTTTTATCTACAAGATGCAAAGAGCTTATAAGGAAGCTAATGCAGTGGTGCATGCCTGTAATCCCCATACTTGGGAGACTGAGACAGAATAATCATGGGTTCAAGACCAATGCCCTTTGACTCCGCAAGACTCTGTTACAAAATTTAAAAAGGAGTGCTGGAGGTTTAGCTCAGAGGTAGAACATCCCTGGTTTAAATTCCCAGAAACACACACACACACACACACACACACACACACACACACACACACTGCTGAAAAAACCAAAAAACTAATGACTAAGACTAATCAGATAATAGAAATAACATGGGGAAATTGCCAGCCAAAAATTTGAAAGGACAGGCAAATTCAGAGAAGCATACCTGAGATTGCCCAGCTGTAATTCAGTGTGGAAATCCTTAATGTGATCCAGAAGCTGCTGGAGCATTTAACTGGCAGAAATACCTAAGAGGTAATTTTGATAGACTGCTGAAGGCTGAGCATAAGTAGCCATCCTTCTAGAGCCACATAGTTTCAAGTGAGCCCCTACACTTTCAGGGGCTTTACCTATAAGAAGCTCACCAGAGGGTCATAGTGAAGAACCAAGAAAAATTACCCTCATGTCCCTAGATAGGAGAGGGGAAGAGGAACAATTTCCAAAAGTCCCAGAGCATTCTCCATAACAAAGACCAGTGTGGAGAAAACTAGAGAGGAATATGTACTCAACCTTTACTTCACTCTAAAAGTGGCCTTGAGCCACTTAGGGATATTTACCCACAAACAAACCTATGTAGTCTTTATGTCACACCAAAGAAAGCAAAAAGCTAAAGCCCACTTGTGAAGGTCAGGACCTAAGGACATGAATCCATTAAACAGTGAGGTTTAATTATAAGATTTTAGAAAGTTTTCTCTGCACCATCCCTAGCCATTACACCAAAAGGAATCAAATATAAGAGCAGTGGAGTAATCCAGGTGTGGTGGTGCATGCTTGTAATCCCAGCACTTGGTGGGGCTTAGAGAGGAGGATCACAGGTTCAAAGCCAGCCTCAGAAATTTAGCAAGGTTCCCACAAAATTAATAATAACCTGTTTCAAAATAAAAAAAAAACATAAAATAAAATAGGACTGAGGAAATTGCTTAGAGAGAGAGTTCCCCTGGGTTCCATCTCTAGTGTCACAATAAAATAATAAATAAAAGCAATGGGTTATAGGTAATATAGCAGTAAGGGGCAGAATCCTTTAAAGAAGCTCTTAGAGAAACCCAAAGACAAGAGAAAGAACAAACATAATAAAGGAATTTGGTGCCTATAGCACTCATAGCTACAGCAAACATAACACAGACCAACACCACATAACTAGATAAGCATAAAAATTCAACTTTAGTTCTATTTACCACAAATCCTATTACTTGAAACATCATACATAGCTCTCCACAAAAAATTACAATGGGTTCTAAATATCAGAAAAATTACACAATCAGAAGATATAGAGCATAAGAAATTAACTTTGATATGACACAAACTATATAATTACCAGCCAAGAAATTTAAATAAGTATTACCAATATACTCTGGAGTCTAAGGAAAAGGTAGTTAACATTCCAGAAAAGATTAACAATGTAATCAGATAGATGGAAGCTAAGAAAGAACCAGAAGGAAATGCTAGAAATAACAAACACTACAACAGAAATAAAGAATACCTTCCATATATGAAAGAAAACATTGACCCTTAACTACCTAACACTGGCTTATCTCACTTAGCATAATATTCTCTAGTTCCAGCCAAGGTTATCCAATGAATTCATTTGTTCTTCTTTATGGCAGAGTAAAATCTCACTGTTTGTAACATAGGAAACAAAAAGGACTTCATATAAGTGAGGAGAAAGAGAAATAGAACAGTGGAAGGGAAATGGGAGAAGAAAATGGGGAGAGGAAAAAGAAGGACAGAGGAAGGAAAGAGTCCAAATAATGTTGTGTTTGCATGCAAAGATATCACTACCAATCTCACTAGTATGTACAGGGATGGGGGAGGAGGGAGCAGGGTGGGGCGTGGAGAGTAACACACCAAGCAGTGCGTGCAGGTATGAGTGCATTTCTCTGAATCTCACCATGATATATAATTACAATGCACCAATAAAAGTAGAAAAAGAAAAAGAAAAAAAACCTTTGATGGGCTCATCAGTAGACACAGCCAAAGAATGATTAGCAGCCCTAAAAATGTCAAAAGAGATCTTTCAAAATAAAATGCAAAGAAAAATGATGAATGTGAAAATAATCCACCCATCTATGAAATGTGGAATGATTTCAAAAGTTAACATAGAATGCCAAAAAGATAAAACAAAAAAAGAATGGCATAGAAGAAATATTTGAAATAATGATATCTGAGACTTTTCCAAAAGTAATGCTGTATACAAGAGGACCTATCTATGAAGTTTAATAATACTAATCAGGATAAACAACATGTAATCTACACCTTGCTACATTAGTCAAAGTAAAAAAAATTTCAAAGTCAAAGGAACTATCTTTAAAAAGATAATTGGTAGATCTAACAAACAAAAATTGAATACAGATATCTTTATCCTGAGTAGCCTTACAAATTGATTTGATCTAATTGATATTTACAGAACATTCCACTAAATAAAAGTTGGACACATATTCTTATCAAATTCACCTAAAACATCCACTAAGATAGACTACATTCTAGCCCATTAAACACATCTTAACAGTTTCTTAAGGACATAAATCATACAAAATGTGCTCATATCAAAATGAAATTGAACTAGAAATCAGTATCAGAAAGATAGCTGAGCCAGGCGTGGTGGCTGAGACAGGAGGATCCGGGTTCCTGGCCAGCCTCAGCTACTTAGTGAGGCCCTCCACAACTTAATGAGACCCTGTTTCAAAATAAAGAATAAAATAATAGGTCTGGGGTTATAGCTCAGAGGTAGAACACCCCCGAGTTCAATCCCCAGTACTAAAAAAAAAAAGAAAGATAGCTGAAAAGCACCTAGTATTTGGTGATGAAACAACACTCTTTGACATAATGCATAACTTAGAGGAATATTTTAAAAATATTTTTAACTGAATGAAAATGAATATAAAACTCACAAAAATGTGTGCAGTGCAGTAAAACAGTGCTTAGAATTACATAACATTGAGTTCATGTGCTAGGGAAAAAAGAATATTAAAAAAGCTATAATCAATATCCTAAGCCTCCACTTAGGAATCTAGAGGAAAAAGAGTAATAAATGCCAAATCCAGAAGAAAAAAATTACAAAAACTTGAGTAGAAATAAATGCATTCGAAAATAGGAAATAAAAGAGAAACTCAATGAAGCTAAAATGCTTTTTTGAAGAGATTAATAAAACTGGCAGTCCTCTAGGCTGACTAACCAACAAAAATGAGAGAAGATATAAGTCACAAACATTATGAATACATTTTTATCAAAAATCAACCTCATTGACTACATACTCTGATAGGAGAATAAAACAAATAAAGCATATCCGACTTGAGAATTACCCAGAAAAACAGAAAATAATCTCGCTAATAATTTTGCTCAAAGAACCATGGAAATGTGTTTTTATTATAACAATAGTTTATGTACAAACAACAGATTTCCAAGTTTCCTGTTTTACACTATAGGCATGCCCTTTGTATTTATGAAGTTCTTGTGTCCTGGTGAGCTTGTTGAATTTAATTCCCATAGCGTACTTTGAAAAAAAAAAATGCAAGCACTTTCCAAACTGTATTCCCTCCCTCCTTTCTCCAGAGGATATTTTGTCAATTACAGCTTTTGCACACCCCAGAATTCTCTAGTGGCCTGCTGTAGTGAACATGGTTCCCCACCATGCATAATGGCTTCGAAGTGGCAGCTCAAACAGTAGGAAATTAGAATGAATTATGGAGAATAAAAATGCCTCTGGATTCCTTACCTCTCTGTTTTTGGAAGGAAGGTGACAGGGCTGGCTCTTTAATACTACTAGATGTGAAACAAATAGCACCAGCATAAGACTTTCCCCCACTGTTTTCCACCATAAAAATAGATTTCAGAGAAGACTAACCCAAAAGAATTCTATTTTATCACATTCTTTGTGCTTGATTTGCAGATATTAGGATCCTTGCTATGCCTTTGTCATAAACTGAAGTTATAGAAGTGCTTTGAAAATGAAAAGTACTTTTGAGATCTCTCTGAAGTTTCAATATTTAAAGGCCCAAATCTTCTCATTCAGGAAACAATGAAACCACTTATATATATATATATATATATATATATATATATATATATATATATATATATATATTATATTGACATTGCTGTTGGCTTTCTTCTAAAAATAGAGTCATAATTACTATGGCAATAAGAGTAGTGCCATGCCAGAAAACTTGTCATTATAGATGCTGTATATAGATAGATAGATAGATAGATAGATAGATAGATAGATAGATAGATAGCTAAGAGATCCTTCAAATGCAGACACTGGGATTCACCAATATTACCAACAATCTCCTCAAATAATGTAGGCAAAAGTTCTATCAATGTCATAGAATCACCATGTATCTTAGAAAAAAGTTCTCTGGAAACAAATAAGAGCTGGGCGTGGTGGTGCATACCTGTAATTACAGTACTTGAAAGGCTGAGGCAGGAGGAAGCAAGTTGCAAGTTCCTGGCCAGCCTCAGATACTTAGAGAGGCCCTCCACAATTTAGTGAGACCCTGTTTCAAAATAAGGAATAAAAAATAGGGCTAGGGGTGTAGCTCAGAGATAGAATACCCTTGGCTCAGTCCCCAGTACTGCAAACGAAGAAGAAAGAGGAAAATGAGGAGGAGGAGCAGGAGGAGGAAGAAAAGAGGAAGGAGAAGTAAAAATAAGAAAAAGTCACTATGGGCAAGGCAGGTAGAGGTTGGGAGTGTTAAGAAATGAGACAGGAGTTTGCATGATTAGACCAAAAATGTCTATCACACAGTATTGCTATAATCCACTGTTTCTCATATCTTATCCACCAACACCCAGCTGACTTCAAAATTGATAGTGTTTCATGATCCCAACTCTCTACCCATTTCCAGTGCTTTAGAGTCAATCAACTATGCAACAAAATACAATTTAGCCTCCCCTAAGTCCTCTATCTTCGTTCTGTCTACTCTCTTCCATAGTATTGTAGTTTTTGTCTTTTTTTTTTAATCTTCTTGGCCTTCATATTTTTTGTTAGTGCATTTCTTTTTCTGTTGTGATATCCCTCAAAACTTAACTATGGATTTTTATATTCATGCTTTTATTCTTGGCGTTTTAAAATGATGTCTTTATTGCATTTTTATATAAATAACTGCTATGGTTTGCGTGTCCTTGACAAAAATGATATTGGGATTGAATCTCCATTGTAAGGTATTAAGGAAGAGGTGGGGCCTTTAAGAGGTGATTAGGTCAGGAGAACTTTGTTCTTGTGAGTGGATACAGCCATTCATGGACTGATGGGGCATTGAGAATGTGGCTTTGTTATAAACTGAGCTCTCTTTGGTTAGTTTGCTCTGTAATAGTATAATGCCATGTCATACTCCTGGAGGAAGGCTCCTACCAGATACCAAGCAGATGCCCAGTGCCTTGCTCTTGGACTTCCAGAGCTAAATAATGCTCTTTTTTTTTTTTTTTTTTGCGGTACTGGGGATTGAACTCAGGGGCATTCTACCTCCGAGCTACACCCCCAGCCCTATTTTTTATTCTTTATTTTGAAACCGGGTCTCACTAAGTTGCGGAGTGCCTCACTAGTTAGCTGAGGCTGGCCGCGAACCCGGATCCTCCAGTCTCAGCCTCCCGAATGCTGGGATTACAAGCGTGCGCCACCACGCCCGGCTAATAATGCTCTTTTATTAAGAAATAACCAATCTAGTTTTTAGTCATAGCTACAGAAAATGGACTAAAACAATACTAAGCTAACAGTAAGATTACATCCTACACCTTTCCCCTTTCAATTCAGATCTCATCTTCTAACAATGATAGAAAATGATCACTATTATTTTTATTCACTCATTTTTTATCCTTATATGAATAAATGCAAATAATTTGTTCTCTCCCCCCTTTTGTGGCAAACTGATTGCATACTATGCACTCAGTTGTTCTTGCTTCTTTTCACTTAACATATGTTAACATAATTTTATTGGTATATTGTAATTATGCATTATAATAAGTTTCAAAATGATAGTAACTTACATGCACACAACACTCTGCAAGTTTTCTCCCAGGTCTGCCCCACTCCCTCCTCTTCTCTGTACATGATTTTGAGATTGACATTGCTAATTTTGTTTATGTACATATGCAATGTGTTTTCTTCTTTAAGTCTCCAAGGAGACTTGATACATGCAATATATTTTGATGTTATATGTATTTCAGTCCATAAAGAACTTCGTTCTATTTTAAATTTCATAATAAACTGAAATAGTGGCACTGTGATCCCAGTATTACAGTAAATTTCATAATAAATTGGACATACTCTCCTGTAATTCCAGTATTTGGGAGACTGAGATAGGAGAATCATAGGTTTGAGATCAGCCTCAACAATTTAGTTAGATACTCAGTAACTTAATGATACTCTGCTTCAAAATAAAAAATAAAAAGGGCTGGGGGGTGTAGCTTGGAGGCAGATGCTCCTGGGTTCAATTCTCAATACCAAAACAAATAAATAAATAAAATATTTATACAATATTTCATTGTATAAATATATTTACTTAGCATCTTATAAATGGACTTTAATTTGTTTTAAATATCTTACAATGCAACAAAACACAATCTGAACATCAACAATAATGTATATATGCATATTTATGGAAAAATGGTATATTAGACTTCTATGGACACAAAAAACTTGGCCACAGGTCTAGAGGCCTAAAATTCTTCTTTATTACCTCATATACTTTCTGTGGCTCAGGAATCCAGTATGGAGGAGTAGAGCCCTCTGCTCAGGTGTTTACAAAGCTCTAACCTGTCTACCTGTGTTGTATCTGAACCCTGGGGTCCTTTTCTAAGATCATTAGAGTTGAGGCAGAATTTGTTCCTTACAGTGGTAGAACTCATGGTGTGTTGCTTATTTTAGCCCAGTAGGAGAGTCTTTGACACCTTCTAGGTCGTACCTCCTCTAAGTGTTTTAAAGAGCTTGCTTAGTTAGTTAAGTCCCACCCAGGATAACCTCATCTTTACTTAACTTAAAGTCTGTTGAATAAAGGCCTTCAGTGCATCTGCAAAATCCCTTTGCCTTTGACTTGTAAGCTAGTATAATCACAGTAGTGAATGCCTATCATTTTTACCATATTTAATTGGTTAAGAGGCAAATTAGAGCTTCTGTTTATACTCAAAGAGCCTGGATTATGGAAAGACATGAGTCATTAGAAGTCTGCCTACCACAAATATATTCCCCAAGGAAAAATAGTGAGGTCAATTACAATTTTGAAATAAATTGCCTAAAGATTCTCTCTAGAAATTATACCATTCAACAGCAATATCTTTCTATTTCCTCATAGGCCTTACCAGCACTATAAGCCAATAAATTTTCAAATGAAATCAGTCTTATAGGTCAATTGGGGATTTTTAGGATAGCTTTAATTTTTTTTCTCTTTTATATATGAGTCTAAGTAGCTTTCCATATTTATTAGCACTATTTTCACAAGTACTTTTTTATTTCTTCTCCCATTTTCTTCCATTGGGTTATTAGCTTTTATCATATTGATTTGAGATTAGAGACATTAGACTTCTGTCCATGATAGGAGCTTGCAAACATTTCTTATAACTTTGCCATTATTCTTTGAATTTATCTATTTTTTACTTCAAAACTATAAAAAGGATTTTATTTTGGTTACCAAATTCACAGGGATTTTTAAACCACCATTTGAGTTGAAGTAATAGTTGACATTAAAAAATGCCAATGTTTTCTTATAGTTATATGTAGTTATATGATTTTACATTCTATGTGCTGAGAAATTTCTGATATATTATTGTTAAAAATGGATCTATATTTTTCAATAGGCTTTCCAAATCATTTACTGCATACCTTTTTTTTTCTTTTTCTGTTTGATTTTAAATAATATCTTGTAGAAGCCTGCATTTTCCAAAAGTCAGAACCATATAGCTAACATGCTCCTAAATATATATATATATATATATATATACATATATATGTATATATATACATACATATATACATATATGTATACATATATATACGTATATATATGTATACATATATGTATATATGTATGTATATATATATGTATATATATATACATATATATGTATATGTATGTATATATATGTATATATATACATACATATACATATATATATATATGATCCATTGTCTGAACTGTCAATTCATGCACAAGAACTACAAAATTTCAATAACTGAATATGTAAAATATTGGATTTTATTTTCAGATAGCATTGATCCCCCTTTATGGTTTATGGTTTGAGAATGTTTCTGGCCATTTCTTGATTTTTCCAAAAGTCACTGTGCAGTTTTCTTAAAACGAGACCTTGATATTAGTCCATTGAGAGCAAAGGTCTATGTTCTCTCCCCTGAGTCTATATAGACCTTTGTTAATTTTCTAAACTGGTAGAATGAAATGGAAGTAATACTCTGTGACCTATACACTGAGATGATGAAAGGAAACATGATTTCCCAATTTCCCCTGGCTTCCTATCTCAGAAAGTGTGCTCTCAGAGACTTGAGCCACCAGGTAAGAAGTCTGCTACTCTGACACTGCCATGATCAGAAAACTATGTGATGAGATATAGAGAGATGCAGACTGAAGCTCTATCTTTTCTGCCACCCACTTGTTAGTCCAGGTACCAACCAGAAATAGGCATAAAGACAACTTTGAGATCATCCCAAAGAGTCAGAGACGGAACCATAAAGCTAAGATGCTCCTAAATATATATTTAGGAGCAATATATATATATATATATATATATATATATATATACATATATATAATATATATATTATATATATATAATATATATATTATATATATTATAATATATATTATATATATTATATATATTATATATATATTATATATATTATAATATATATTATATATATTATATATAATATTAATATATATATTATATATATTATATATATAATATATATAATATATATTATAATATATATAATATATATATTATATATATATATATATAATCTGATCCATTGTCTGAGCTGTCAATTCATGCACAAGAACTACAAAATTTCAATAACTGAATATGTAAAATATTAGATTTTATTATCAGATAGCATTGGTTCCCCTTTATGGTTTATGGTTTGAGAATGTTTCTGCCCATTTCTTGATTATTCTTAGTAACTTTACTTTCAAATTTTCTAGTTAAAAAACATTGTCATTCTAATTAAATTGGAGTAAATTTAGTATTATGAGGAATATCATCATACTAGTGCTGAATCTTTTTAAGTTCATGAATATGTTATATTTTCATCGTTGTCCAAACTTCCCTTAATATATTTCAGTAGTATTTGGAAATTCCACTTGTATATTTCTTGACATTTTTGAAAGTTTATTGAGGAGTGCTATGGTTTGTAATATTTTCTCTCCAAAATTCAGATATTTCCAAAGTAATATTATCAAGAGGTGAGTCCTTAGCTGTAATCTCAGTATATGTGAGGCTGAGACAGGAAGAGAGCAGGTTTGAGGTCAGCCTCAGCAACTTAGCAAGACCCTTTTTCAAAATTAAAAATAAGAAAGAAGCTGGCATTATAGCACAGAGGTAGAACACGCTGGACTGAATCTCCAATACCACACACACACAAAAAAAGAGAGATGAGACCTCTAAGAGTTGCTGACTAGCCTCAAAGCGTTCTTTCTTCATTAATGGAATATGAAGATCCTTCTAGAAGAAGCTTCACTTGACATTTGGCTAGGTTGCTCTCTTGCTCTCCTTTCTCATTATAACATGAAGATGCAGCAAGAAGGCCCCTATCAGACACTAGATGCTGGTGCCTTGAACTAGGGGGTGTTAGCCTCCAGAATCACAAGAAATTCATATCTGTACTTTATAAATTACCTACTGTCAGATAGTGTGGTATAGCATCACAAAACAAACTAAGAATTTAGTATTTAATTTGGATTTGCTTCTCTTAAAATGAAGCTTTTCTTCTATTTTAGTGTCTAGTTTAAGTAGACTGTATATATAAATATTATTGAATTTTTCACACTTTTTCTAATGAACTACTATGTTAATCAGTAAGAATATTCTTGTGGTTTTCAGGGATCACTAAAACTAATATTCCTACTTCTCTGTCCAGTGCTATTAAAATTTTTTTAATGTCTGTCCATCTGCTTGCACTGAATAATAACACCAAAATAAATGATAATAGAATAAACCTTTCCTTTGGTCATGTGTCTAGCAGAAATTATTTTAGAATTTCCCTATTGTGTTGTCTTTGGAACAAAAGACATCTTTTAAGTGCTCTCAAAGTATCTATGTATTCCTAGCTATTATATGTATTTTAAATGATATTATTGACTCTATTTTAGTGCCCCCTCCTAAAACTATGACTGTTCCCAAATCATTGGCCATTTTCACTTTGAATGACCAGGATACAAAGTTTATTGATCCAGTCCAAGATGCAGGGAACAGATTCAGATATTCCTATTTGTGAGTCATGTCCTTCAACTCTTCTTAATGCTATAGGACACTGGATTATTCATGGACTTTCAGTACAGAGTGTTTTCTATTCACATAGTACCACATGTGCAAAAGCAGCTCTTATCTGTGATAAATATACGTATCTTCAAATTGCACCTGTAAAAGAAGCCTTAAGGTCTTCAATCAGTGGTGGCCCTTGGACTCTACTGTGTGGTATTTAAATGCTATACATAAATGTAGGGGGAAAATGTCTCCTTTCCTCCTTCCCAGGATATAAAATGTACATTTTGCTGTATTTGTTTAAAGTATCATATGAGTGGCATATTGAAAATATCTAAAATTCATGAGCACTCCATATCAGAAAGAGTCTTTTTAATATTTCAAGAAATTTTCTGCACCAATCTACAGGAAAAAAAGAGATTATTTATGAAAGTCAGCATTGCATCTCCTGATATTACATTGGGGAATTGTCTATTTTACCGAAAAATTTAGCAATTTATAAACTGAGATGACAAAGAAGATAAAGGAAAGTTTAAGACGCAAATAGCCACATGTGTTTTATGTGGACCTCAGCTCCAATGTAAAGTGTCATGAGGAAGAACTTGCTGTCTGATAAAACCATATAAATCCTAAATAAATAATTCCTATCTGATTTTTCTCAAAATATTCATGGAATCAAAGTTTCTTAGTTCCTTTAGGAATAGTTACCAATTACAGTGTTTGCTTCAATCCATTAGAAATCCAAATATATGCCTCCTATTATAAGATATGTTTATCTAATTAGCCACCAGTGCATATCAGCTCTCTATAATAACCCTGTATTTTTTATATTTATTAATAGCCATTGTCTCCCTTTCCTTGTTTTGTTGTAAACACACCTTAATCTTTTCACATATAGACTTTCCTTAAGTACATTCATTAAATAATTTGATAATGATCAAAGAATACCGAGTTGAGATCATGAACTGTTTAACTGTTGAAAAAAGAGTAGTTACTTAAGAAAAGAAGGTTCTTAACTTTGTTAACTCTCACATAATTTGTGGACTAAATGAAGGAGTGGATATATGTTTGGCTGTTATTATTGGTTTTTTTTTTTGAAGTTGAGAATAATTTATTTTTAATGTTTCATCTTCTTTGACTAAATTTGTATCTGTTATTTAACAAATGAAAAAATAATCAATAACAATAATACCTAGAGGTGTTTAATAAGCAAAAACAGTGTTCAAATTTAATGACAGTTTTATGATGACCATTAAATGAAAAAGAAGAGATTTAGAGTTTTATTTTTATTTTTATGTGTGATGAGAATGAAAGATTTAGAGGGAGAAGTTTAAGAGAGGATAAAAAGCATAAAGTGAAGCATTCTTTTTTTTTTTTTTTTTTTTTTTTTTTGCAGTACCGGGGATTGAACTCAGGGGCATTCTACCTCTGAGCTACGCCCCCAGCCCTATTTTTTATTCTTTATTTTGAAACCGAGTCTCACTAAGTTGCGGAGTGCCTCACTAGGTAGCTGAGGCTGGCCTTGAACCCGGATCCTCCGGTCTCAGCCTCCCTAATGCTGGGATTACAAGCGTGCGCCACCACGCCCGGCTTGAAGCATTCTTATAGATAGATGGATGAGGAGAATGAGGAAGGGGATATGAACAGAGGGGAACAAAACAAATTAAGAACAGACAGTGGGAAGCAGATGATTTTTCAGAGGGGTAGAAAAATAAAGTTGTGTGACATCATTGAAACAAAATGAGTGGTATGTTTCCAAGCACTAAGTTGTGGTCTGCAAAGGCTGATACATCCACAGAAGGAAGTCAGATAACTCATCTTCAGATCTCACATGGTGCAACAGGTTATTTTGAGAGCCTTCTTTTTGGATAGTTTCATCTCTGCAAGACTTGTCTTCCCAAAAATTCAGAAGACTCTTTCATAAGTCAAGAACGCATTATGATCTCACTCAAATCCTTTGAATACAGTTGTGGCCTCCAAGACATTATCAAATAAGATTGACTTCATGAAGCCATGCTGCCTTATCTATATCATGAGTCCTGTCACTTTATTGTCTTCTATATCATCTTACGTTTCTTATTTTATGTACTTATCTTTTTATTCCCCAGGACGATGCTCTACATCGTTGAGATTTTCTTTTTATACTTTTATTGGTTATCTTGATCAACATTCTTAATGGTATAATCCAAAATAACTGATTACACAATATAGAGGAAGGAAGGTTTATTTACCCACAGTTTTACTAATTTTTGTTTTATTTTTTTATTGTTGGACCACCTGGAGTTCAGTTCATGGCATTTCTGGGTCTGTGGAACTCAGGGTAGGCAGTGGGAAGCAGAAAGAGGGAGAGACCAAGATCTCTGCTCTCACACCATGGAAACCAGAATCTGGTAGAGATAGCAAGCAAGAGAATTCAATGACAACAGCACAGTTTGTAAAGCCACATCCCTAGGAACCGACCTTCCCAGTCACACCCCACGTGCCTATGTTTCCACCCAGAAAATCCATTACAATGGATATATCCATCAGTGAAATTAGAACCTTCACAAATTAATTAAATCAACAGTGAACATTAAGACATGAGCTCTTAAGGGGACATTCTATATCTAACCTTAACGTTCCTACCATCCCCATTTTATGAGCTCATGCCAATTTCAAAATGTGAAATGCCTTTAGCCCATCTCCAAGTGTTCTCCAAGTCTCTACAGTTGCAGTGTCACTCAAAAGCCCCAAAGTCTCCTCTGAGACTCATGGTGAATTGTTGTCCGTTAGCCCTTGAAAAAGAAAATAAAAAGCAAGTTACATGAATCCAACGTGAAATGGTACAGAGTAAGCATTAGCATTTCCAAAGTGAGGAATAGGACCATAGAAAGAATGAATGGAACCAAAACAATATCAAAACCCAGAAGAGGAAGCAACTGATCCTATAACTCCATTTCTAGCATCTGAAACACATGGTGGTGAGACGTGACCTACAAAGGGCTTTGGCAGACCCACCCCTCCTGTGGCCTTGTTAATTGTAACAGGCAGTTTACTTGTTCTTTTAACCTTGCTCCCTGGCTTGCAATTTGAAACCTTTCCTCAATATTTTTTTCATGTTTCTGGCTTTTCTCAATCTCAGGGTTTTTTTTGTTTGTTTGTTTGTTTTCTTGCAACCATGGCTTCACCTTCACAGCTTCACAAATTGCCCAATTTGGGCAATCGTGCAGGGATTCCAATACTGCCGTATGTTGCCTGGCTTCCCAGGTCTTCCTTTGAAATCTGGGGGAAGACTCTATGACCTCATGGTTCCAGTAAAACCAGCATTACATGAACATCCAAATTGACCACCAGCAAGAAAGGTAGTCACATCCTTACCAGCTACTGTTGGTGGGACCTTTTCAATTAAGGTTGCTGGGCCTGTTTCAATCCTGGACACATCTATGTTTTCAAACATAGCCACCATTGCTGGGCCCTTATTGCTTTTGGTCTTTACTTAAGTTCTAACTGACCCAACAACCTTCCTATCTTTGTTCCTATATAAAATATTTGACTTCCATGCAACCGTCTTACTTTCTTTCACAACACTATCTCTCTGGGTACCAGCTTTATAAGTGCTCTTCTGGCCAAACTTTAAATCTATTAAGTCTCTCACTTTGTTTTCCACTCACTTGGGTTTTTTGTTATTTTGAGATTTCCTTACCAGCTTAGTCAGTCTATCATCTTTAAATTTGACTTTACACAAAGTTTCAAGACATAAGCAAAATGCCCATTAGTTCTTTCCCAGAATATAACACCTGTGGCCTCCACTCCATTTTCCTATGGAGTCCTCTTTGTCCTCTGAAATTTCTTGAGCACAATATCTGCTTTCTGCCTCTTAAAAAATTTTTCTCCCTATTAACATATACATTTTAATGTTTTATGTATCTTAAGATGTTCTTATGGCTTATTTTATTTTATTTTTTGTTGTCTGCCTTTATGTCTGCATTCTAGCCCTTCTAATTTCCTCTCACAAGTGAAACTATTCACAAAACACATGGTCAGACTGAGACACAGTAGTAACCCCACTTCTCTGATGCCAATTTCTGTCTCAGTCAATATTCTTAATTATTCTTAATGTTAAAACCCCAAACAACTGACCACACAATTTAAAAGAAGGAAAGTTTATTTATTTATTTATTTATTTATTTATTTATTTATTTATTTATTTATTTATTTATTTATTTATTTATTTAGCGGTACCAGGGATTGAACTCAGAGGCATTCTACCTCCGAGCTACACCCCCAGCCCTATTTTTTATTCTTTATTTTGAAACCAGGTCTCCTAAGTTGCGGAGTGCCTCACTAGGTAGCTGAGGCTAGCCGCGAACCTGGATCCTCCGGTCTCAGCCTCCCGAATGCTGGGATTACAAGCATGCGCCACCACGCCCCGCAGAAGGAAAGTTTATTCATTGGCAGTTTTTTTATTTGTTTATTTGTTACATTCCAGAGTACAGTCTATGTCAGGCTGGGTCTGCAGGGCTTGGGTATGCTGGTTGCAAGCAGAAAGAAGGAGAGAGTAAGAGCTCTGCTCTCACATTATGGAGGCCAGAGCCAAGAGAGCTAGCAAGCAAGGGAAATAAAGAACAAAAGCACAGTTCCTAAGGCCACATTCCATCTGCCTAGATTTCCACCCAGTAAATTCATCAAGCTTAATGAAATCAACTCTGAACATTAACACATGAGCTCTTCAGGGTATATTCTATACCTAACCATAACATCATAGCTAATTATAACATAACATTATAATTATATATCATAGGAATGGTCAAAGTGATATAAATGTATCTGCACAGAGCACTTGGGCTATTTCCTTCCACATCCCATCCCACTCCCCCTCCAACCTCCCCATGATGTTAGTGAGACTGCAGTATGCCTTCCTATATGGAATAGCATTATTCAAACTGCTTCTTTCATCAGTTCTCCCTTTTTCCATCCCTACTTCCCTTTTCCCGTCCCCTTACACTATTCTACTGGCCTCTCTCCTCACTTAGCTGAAGTTCCTTATTTCCTATTTTCTTGCTTGCTTCCACATATGAGATAAAACATATGACCCTTGACTTTCTGAGACTGGCTCATCTCGCTCAGCGTGTTCTCTAGTTTCATCCATTTTTTTCTGCAAATGGCATAATTTTGTTCTTCTTTATGGTTGAGCAGAATTTCATCATGTGTATGTGGTACGTACCACATTTTCTTTATTCATTCATCTGTTGACAGACATTCCATAATTTGGTTGTTGTGAACTGTGCTGCTATGAACATGGACATGCAGTTATCACTATAGTATTCTGACTTTGTATTGAAAAGATGCCAAAGAATAGAATGGCTGGGTCATAGGGCGGTTGCATTGTTAGTCTTTTGAGGAACTGCTATACTGATCTCCATAGTGGTTGTACCAATTTACAATCCCACCAACAGTGTTTAAGATTTCCCATTTCCCCACATCTTTGCCAGCACTCATTATAATTTGTATTCTTGATGTTTGCCCTTTAAATTGAAGTTAGATGGCATCTCAGCACGATTTTGTTGAATACTTTTTCACATACTTTTTCTCAATTTATATTTCTCCCTTTGAGAAGTATCTAATCAGTTCAATTGCCCTAATTTATTGGGTTAAGGATTTTTTAGTGTGAAGTTTTTTGAATTCTTTATATGGTCTTCTATCAGAAGAGTAGCTGGCAAAGATTTTCTCTGAATCTGTAGGCTCTTTCTTCAGATTCTTGATTGTTTCTTTTGCTGTGAAAAAGCTGTTTAACTTGAAGTCATCCCATTTATTGATTCTTGGTTTTATTTCCTGGGCTATTTTCATATTTTATCAGCTAACCACTTATCACAAAAGCAGAAATCATCTATAGCTTTCTAGTGTACATATAACACAAACATAATTTTAATAAATGATTGATATATTTAAAACCATTAGCTAAAACAAAGACACACACACACACAATCTGATGACAACTATAAAACAAATTCACAATCAGCTGAAAGTTATTTGTGGTCGTAGCTAGAACAACTTGAGCAAAGAAATAAAACAGGCAGCATAGAATTATAACTAAAGCAAAAATAGATATCTATGACTCAGTACACACATGCGCATACACACACACACAGGTATAGAGGCAAGTGTCCTATGCAGAAAAACTACAATTTATGTAGATAGTATACCTTCAAGGGGCATAACAACCCTCTCTCTGAGTCTTGCATAGTGATTTGCTTGTTATAAGTATAGAAAGGAGGAAAAAAGTAATTTTGCAATAGGAAATTTTGACAAATGCTAACTCAGCCAGGAAACAAGGTTAATACCAACCCTGGTGAGTCCTATTGATAGGTGCCATGATATGATGCAATGAGAATAGTGTTTACCCCTGTAGTCCTCTCCAGAACATATTACTTCAGTCTAAATATGAGAAAAAAACAAGTGGGGAATGTTTTACACAATACTGACAAGTATGTGTATGTGTGTGTGTGTGAGTGTGTGCATGGAACATGCTTATATAATGTCAAAAATCAAGTCATGACATGTTACATAGATTGTTAGATCAATAATATAAAATATACTCATGTGTAATGTGTATTATATATATAAATTAAGTACATATATATTGTGTATGTATACATGTACAGTATATTTATATAAGTTGGAATATGTATATTATAGAAATTTGTATATATAGAGAGAAAGTACAATTGGGTATATAATGTTTCTTGGCCACTTATTAAGTGCCAGGCAGTAAGCTAAATGCTTTAAATGCATTATATAACATTCTTATGCAAAAATCATGAGTTAACATCAAACTCTTTATTTTACTAATAGAGAATTAGAGCCTTTGAGAGGCTAAATCATCTAAGAAAACTATCAGAAGTTCCATAGCTAACTAATGGAAATGAGATATATCATGGAACTTGGACATGGAACAGGGGACTTGAAATACAGTCTGCCTGATTCATATGAATGTGCACTGTCCCTGTACAAGATATTCCAGTCTTCATTTCTACAGATATTTATTAAAGTTAAAATAGGCCTACTGTATCATTTAAGGCCATTTATTAACTCTTACGTTTCAATATAATTGTAGGGAGCTACAGTGATAATGTTTCAGCTCCGGTATATGACTTTGAACACTTTCTAGATACTGATATTAGCCTCTTCTGTTTTCCCTGATTTCAACATTTGAGGCTAACTTCAGTCACTGACTTCCATCTTATGTAGTGCTTTTTAAAGAGTTAACTCCTACTTAAAATAATCAACATTTCGTTGTATAGAACAGTGATTTTAGGAAAGGAAATATCTACATTAAAATTCTGTCTTCATTACCCTTATTGTGATTTTAGGGCAATTAACTCAGCTTCTCTCTTCCTAAATCTATAATAATATTTACCTCAAATATTTTTAGTGAACATTTACCAAATAGTAGTGTATATTAAAGTGCCATGAATAATTTGTGCAGACTACAAACACAACAGTTTCCCTTCCTTGGTTGATTTATATTAAATTAATAAATATTTAAATATATAGACAGTAAATAACTCATTATAAAAGTTATTATTTTTTCTTTAATTTCCTGTGTGAATGTTCTTTATTTTTGCACCTATCCTCCTTCAGAGATAGCCACAGTATTTGGGATAATTTTGAAGAGCACAACTTCCCCAATAAAAATTAATAAATACATTTTAAATGCAATTGAAATCTCTTCCTTGCTAAATAGGTCCTGTCTCTGCCGGCCACATCAGTTACTTGCTCCAAAGAAACATCTATAGCCACATAGAAGGGGATATAAATAGCCTTTCTGTTTACTAACCACAAATCTGCTGACTTGAGAGGGTAATTTGAGAATAATGAACACTCCTTCAAGGTACACACTGAATCTACTGTAAATTCTTCCCTTTAAGTTTACTCATCTATCAAACGGAACAGGAGGGTTTCACCTTATCTTCTGGAAATTGCTGCCAAGTGTATATATTGATTTAGCTGGGCATTTAATGGGGTAGGTGTCTATTATATTTTACCACATTGGTAAGTGGGGTTTATTTAATCTCATTCTCAGTTTAAAAGGCTTCAGCATTGATAAAATCTACAAAGACAGATGTGCAATAAATTGTGCTCTTTTAATGGAATTACTACAGAGAATAAAATGCCAAAGAAAGATACCCCAAAGCATAAATTGCCCACAGATTTCGGTACTTCCAATGTATTGCTCTTGACAAGTTGAATTATTTAACCCTTGTAAATACAGCTTCCCTTTATAAACAATTATTTCCTTGTGCTGAAATCATTTTCTCAAACATTAAGAAAAAAGAAAGAATAGAAAATTGTACTCCCCATTTGCTTGATTCAGGAAATTGGCACAATGTAAGACCAAATTTAATTTTATATCTACAGCTTACTTCTCTATCTCCCACAGTAAGCACACTAGGTATCTTAAGTTAAAAATATATCCCACTATTACATAAAACTATTATGCACCAATATATATATATATATATATATATATATATATATATATATCAACCCTTTTCTCCTTCCTGCACATCTAACAATAATCAGCACACTGTATAGACTTCTGAAATGCTAAACAGCTGTTTTATATCTAACTGTTTCATTTTTGTATTCCTCACCATAGCGCTTATCCTGTAAACTTCTTAGGAATGATTAAATTATGTTCCACATTTTGCTGTCACAGAGATTGTATCCAAAATAATGGTTACTAAAAATAGGTGAACAATGTTTGTAACTTCAAAGGACTACTAATTTATGTTCACAATGAACTCAGAAAAGAATATGTCAGCTTCTAAAAGAGACAATTGAAAGAGTAAAAAAACCATAAAATTCTATCAAAATCGGTTATGTTTTCATTTGGTAAACCTCTATGAGATTGGGCTTTGTATACAATTTTATCTCTTGTTTTGACTCAGCATTATATTATAAGCTTTCATGATAGTCATCAAAATTGCTTTTATACATTATCTTTTATAGTTGCATGAAAGAATGTTGAACTGATACCTTGTAGTTTCAGATATCTGTGCTAATTTCTGGATTTCTGCCTTTGAAAGTTATATCAGAAGTGATAATCTAAACTTGAGGTTTCCCCTTAAGATATTACTGGATCAGCATGTATGCATGTTTAAACTCTAGATACATGTTGGTGAATTATTTCCAAAAATAAAATGCACAAAACCATATCTAGTATATTTAAATCCAAATTACTTTGATATCTAAAAGTTTTTCATAGCCCACTGGGGATGAATCTAACTTACTGAATTCATTGAGTGCCAAAAGCTGACCTAAGCAGTTGTGATATGCGGTGTCAGTTTTTTTTGACCACAACAGCTGTGCACACACACACCTACAACTGAAGGAGTTGAGTGTATTACTCAGTGTATCAAGGAAGAACCTACTCAGAGGTAATCCTGAGGCACCTCAGAGAGGAGGTGTTAGAAGAAACACACAGTGGTCTATGGGTTTTGCTTGAGTAATTTTAGGATGATCTAATGAAGGCTGCTTCTAGCTCTACACTAGGTGCTATGAGAAATCAAGACAGATTTCTCTAGTTGGTTATTGCAATAAATCTATGGGAAGAAGGGGAGACAAGAGTGAGAATAAAATTTTATCAGTAAATGACTGGTAAAGATATAGCAGTCAGTTGATTTGGGAATGAATGAATGCTTAACCATGTTTTTGTTTGTGCTTAGACAAAAATCCCATGACCTTATTTTGTCTCACTTGATCATGGTTCTGAATGATCTTGTCTGAGGTTTGGTGTTCTGTGAAATTGCTCATGTACAGTAACAGGAGAACAACATGACCTCATGGTAAGCACCAGGCCAGCTTCCAGAGGGAAGAGGTTGCTTTCCTTTTACTTTCTCAGAGGCTCATTGTAAATTGTATTCACTGTGGTTTTTGAAATATCCATACATTTCACTGCAGAAATTAGAGTGTTCATCATATGGGTCTGCCTCAGAGATGGCTGGTGGGTACAGACTGTCTTGACTTTGTTACACCTGAAAAAATAATTGAATTCCAATATGAATTTGTCCTCAGGCTTTTAAGATAGAAACACTGAGCCTGTGCCACTGTGGAATGGTTCATACACGTGCCCTGGGGAGGCCACTTTACTGCATTCTCATCAGCATCAAGTACCCTCACTTTTTGAAAGCTTACTTTATTGCATACTTGAATTTGTGCACATGATTCCTAACTTGAATTTCGGTATGTGAAGTTCTAGTATTTGAGTATGATACAAGGCTCAGTCCATGGTCTCTGCTGCCCCTAGATCTCTCTGATCACTCTCTTTGGTAGACCAACTTTCCCACAGTCATTTCATTCAGTTAGATTTTATGCTTTGTATTTTAGGAGACCTAGAGGCATTAAAAGGTGAAGTAGATCTGGACGTAGTGGCACATACCTGTACTCCCAGTAATTGAGAGGCTGAGAAAGGAGGATGCCATGTTCAAGACCACCCTCAGGAACTTAGCAAGACTCTCAGCAACCTAGTGATACCCTGTTTCAAAAACAAAAGAGAGCCGGGCGTGGTGGCGCACGCTTGTAATCCCAGCATTCGGGAGGCTGAGACTGAAGGATCCGGGTTCGCGGCCAGCCTCAGCTACCTAGTGAGGCATTCCGCAAATTAGTGAGACCCGGTTTTGAAATAAAGAGTAAAAAATAGGGCTGGGGGTGTAGCTCGAAGGTAGAACGCCTCTGAGTTCAATCCCTGGGTGTGTAGCTTGGAGGAAGAATGACTCTGGGTTCAATCCCCAATACATAATTATACACACACACACACACACACACACACACACACACACACACACACACTGACCAAGTGACTGGACCATATCTGCCCCCTCTCCAAGAGAGGGGCAAATTTTCTCCCACATCACCAAGCTGACTTACTATCAGAGGGTAAACACACTATGAAGTGATAAAATTTCCATATTGTTTAATATATTACACAAATGTTAAAACCTACCATTCAACATAATCATTGCACAGACTTTTGTGAAATGAACTCAAAAAACCATTTTGGTGGGGACCATGCATCTACTGGTAGTCCAAAAATTATATACTGCATTGAAATATACTGTCCTGGTTCTTCAAACCTAACTTCTCAGGCATCACCTTCTTTGATTCCTATTATAGACCTGCTGTGGAACCTGAGAATCTGCAGTATCTGTGTTTTACTGTGTAGGTATACCTCCCCTTTGAATAGAAGTGAATCAGTTATCAGCTTTTCTCCTAACCGCGGACACAGTTAACAACAATGTTGTGGTCAATGAATGTGTGTTTGGGGCAGCTTTGCTCTCATGAAACATTCTGGGATAAGTTCCAACTGTAAAAACACAATAATTTGGTTATGCGGCCTTAGTGCTATTTGACTATAGAACACAGAATTATTTTTATCCTTGAACTTAAATATATAACTATTCATGAAAAGCTTTCAGAGCATGCCTTCCTATTAGGATGGGTTTCCTAAATAGATCATCAGAATGACAGTAATATTTAGATATGTGAAGCTGTTGATGTGAAACTTAACTTCAACCCTCTACTCCAAGCAGTTTGGACTATAATCAGAATTATTTAAGAAATACTTTTAATGCTATTATATTTAGCATTGTATTTTTTTTTCATGACTTCTTTTCAGAGGATACTAATGGCCTATCTTGATTCCATGCAGAAGAAGATAGCAGAAAGACCCTTTTTTATGTGTCATAAATAGATAAATAGAAAGAATCAGTGGAAGAAAGTGAGGGGATAAAAAAGAGAAAGAGCAAGAGATGATTATTATGATGGTACAAGAATATGAAGCAGATCAAGGGTATAAGCAAATTGAGCAGTATACAAAAGAGGGAACTGAATGGGAATACAGGCAGAGTCTGTTAGTACAATCCTGAACTCAAGATAACACCAGGACATTCAGGGAACAAATGAATCAGTTGTGTGATCCACTCAGGTTTTTCCTTTTGGGATTAATACTTGTTCAGTATTCCTTTAAAAATATCCAAGACTCATTTTCTTAAACCAAATATCAGACAAATTTTCCTTAAATTTTAATTTAAAAAATATATAAAACTTTCTTTCTAGACTTCTTGATTAAATTTTCTCCTAATCAAAGTATATTACACATTTCAAGCAGAGAAATTAGCAAAAGAAAGAGAGAGAGAAAGGAATTCACACTTTCCCAAATCAAAGCTTTCTACCAAGCTCTAGTAACCAAAATAGGAGCTTGGGCTGTAGCTCAGTGGTAGAGCATGTTTTTGCCTATGTGAGAACCTGGTTTCAACTCCTGCTCTGTAGAAACAAAACAAAGCAAAAACAATGTAGTACTGACCCAGGAACAGACATGTGTATCAATGGAAAGAACCTGAGAGACTAGAAATAAGCACATACACAGATGTTTAAAAGATTTTCAATGACAGTGCCAAGAACATTCAATGGAGAGGAAATACTCTTTCTGATAAAAAAAAAAAAATACTGTAGGAACAACTATAGCTAGCCATAGGCAAAAGAATGAGGTGGGATCCTTATCTCAATTCTAAATGGATCAAAAAATTTAAATATAAAGACTAAAGCTCTGAAAATGTTTCCTTTATATTTACCACAATAAAAATATTTCTATTGAATGGCCCTACAATACTGAGTATGCAAAGGGAAGTCCTTTAATCTCTAAAGTGTATTAATTGAATTTTGGGGGTTTCTATAGAAGATATTTAAGTACATTGGATGTACCAAAACAGCATTTTGTTCTGTTACTGTCTTCTAAGGCAAGCCTGTAACTGTTACATTACAACATGATAAAAAATATCCATTAGATTAAATATCCCAGTTTAAAAGAAAAAGAAAAAGAAAAAGAGACAAAAGTGGGCTTATGGAATTTTCTCCCGGCTTGTTGATGCGGTAAGCAATAACATTTGGTCTTGTGATGGATGTTTTTATACTCTTAGCCTAAACTTGGCAATAGAAAATGGAATTGAAAATGGAAACTAAATAGACAATTTCAATCTCTATTTCCATGGTTCAACTGTCTCTTCCCTTCATGATGGTTTATTCGTGCTAAATAGACAACATTTGGACCAGTTTCTTTCCTTCTTTCTTTCTTTCTTTCTTTCTTTCTTTCTTTCTTTCTTTCTTTCTTTCTTTCTTTCTTTCTTTCTTTCTTTCTTTCTTTCTTTCTTTCGTCAAGAATAATAGCCTCTTTACACATTTTGTCTGTTTGAGAACTCAGGAGCAACCCTACCTCCCCCTTCCCACAGAACATTTCCTAGGTGTGTGATGGCCACTTAGTAAATCTGTCTTCAGCATTTTCTGCTTCGGGCTCAGTGTCCTAAGGTGCTAGGTATAACATTTCCTAGATCTGTATTGGCTCTCACCTCTAAGATACTGTCATTTGTCAGTGCCATCTAAAAAACACAGAAGTATTAATCTCAGTGACTGTAACTATGTCTATTCCTGGAAATTGCCAGGAAAAAGTTCTGCTCCAGTGAGTTAAGGGAGGGCTTACACAATGCAATTTTATAAAGAGTCTGAGTACCACTGAGCTCACCATTAAAATTGACTCATTCTCAGTTCCCCCAACATAAATCCTCTATGCCTTAAGCTAATCTGCTTGCTATTCTTTGAGCATCATTGTTTCCTCATACCTACCACCTGCCATTTGGCTCTTTAAAAGAAAACAGCTTCTTGTTGAAATTTTATTTATGTTTACTCTCTGAAAGCAAATTCTTTCTGAAATGACTCTCTGAACACCACATGCTTAAGCCCTATACCTTTCACATTTCTCGGCACTTCCAAAGAACAAATGAAACCCTGTTCCAGGACTCATCTTTTCCTACACAAACAGATCATACACTTCCTAAAGGCTGTGACTACCTCCATGATTGTTATTTACTAATGAAATAACATAATACAGCATAGCACTTGAATCAAGGAAAGGCTTAAATATTAGCCTTTCCCACATCTCAATTTTCCCTCAACTCCACCACCCAAACATACATAACTTATCTTTTAAATCTTCTAAGGACTAATATTTATTTTCTCAAGGCTGCCATTCTGTATCAATAATTTAGTGAATGTTAATGAGACTTTCAGTTAGTCAATTATGTTCATTTAAATCTGTTTAGAATGGCCCTCTCCCTCTCGCTACTGTATCCAAGCCTGTCCTTTCATCTTCATGAATTCTAAGAATTAGATATTACCCTAGCAATGCATGGACTAGACATACAAGCAAAAGGGTCTGTGCCAGAGGAGAAGGAGAGAGGCAATAACTAGAAATTGTACTTAGTCTCCAGATACTGGCCTCAGCTATCTAGCCAACAACTGGAAAATGTGAACGTAGAATCAGGGCAACAGATGTTTACATGGATTTATGTTATTTGGCAAAGAGACATGAATGAACTGAAACTTCCTTTGTCTTTGTTATTCTTCCACTAGAGGATATTGAGGAAGTTTTATACAGAAAGAACAGCATCCAATAGCACAGAAAATGCCAATTATTTATTATTTAATGGTGGCCTTTACAAATGCTGTTGATAAAGGTGAGTGAACTCACACACACTGTGATAAAGGCCAATAGATTCTACTCTCCTCTCAGCCCAAGTCCAGATACTGAGCTTTTATCACCCTCTGCTTGATCCAAGAACAGGATTATCCTATGACAACACAAGTATACACAATATGGATAAATGTGACTCAAAACAAAAGAAAGTCTAACAACAAAATGAAGATATATTTAAATACCTACACCAGAAGGAATCTCTGTCCAGCTTATCATTCCTATTTTTTACAAATAAAGGGCCCTCTGGTGCCACCTCTCCAGTACATGAATCAATAAATGTAGGCCTCTTTTGCTTCTGAAATCTATAAATTCAACCAATCCATAAAATTTACTTTTTCTGTATGCGTTTAGGGATGGGGAAGGGAAGCCTTTTACTTACTAAATACTACTGCGTACACAATCCTTGTTCTTCACATTTCTTCTCTAGTGTTATTTTCTTCAGGCTACATTTTGTTTCTTTTTTTAAGCAATTTTTATTATTTTCTTTTCTACATTGTCAGTTAATCACATATACCTTAGTAACATTGTCAGTTTTCTGTTTCCCTCTCTGATTAGGCTATGATTTTTCTTTCTAGAGTTGGGTTGAATAGATACTTCCTACTATTTTCTACTATTTTCTTACTGCTTATATAATGCTGTGTTCAATCAAATTGGGATTTATTTGTGAATCTGTCAGTAAGATGTCACTTAAGTCAAACTAAAATGAAACAAACACAAACCACACTATCACATTAGCTGAGCCTGCTGTAGTTACTACAGAGATGATGGCTGCTTCTATCCTCTTAGATAGATGCCCCTTGATTAATTCTGTTTTATCTAAATTTTATATTGGTAAGAATTAAGCATACCCCATGCCATTGTAAATTGTTAGAAATTTAAAAACACTTTTTTCCCCTTGGTATCTTATATCTATACTATGAAAAACATAAATTGGTAATTATTTAATGTTTCTGCTATGCCATAGGTGACAGGATAATTAATTTGGTAAAAATATTTTGAATATACCAAAATTCCTATGGAAATAACATTGAGAGGCTACGATCAATATTTATCTCATTTGTAATATACAACTCTTAGACAGAACCTCTGGCTTCTGTGGCACAGGTTTAAGGCACACCTGATGTTTTATGCTTCATTCAGACAATGCAGATTTGTAAATTACACATATATTCCCATAATCTTATTTACAAAACTAGGCACTAGAATGGACCCTGAGATTCCCTAGGTTTTATCAATCACTTGACTTGGATGTATCAATTGCTATCAAGAGAATGTTATATAAGTTATCCTATTCAGAGAACAATAAAGTTTAAATAATCAGAGAGATACAGAAACCAATATGATTGTTTAAGAAATGAAGAAGATGAAAAGCACCCAGTGAGGGTTGGGGTGTAGCTCAGTGGTACAGCATTTGCCTAGCATGTGCAAGGCCCCAGATTTGATCCCCAGCATCTCAAAAAATAAAAAAATATAAAGCATCTGAATGGGTATCAAATGGGGATTAAAGTAAGTAAATTTCAGCACATTCATAGAATTGAATATTTAGTAGAAAAAACTCAAATTTTACATTTAAAATTATTAAATTTAAAAACTATATATCTGTATCTGTTGGCATATATAAGCTATAATATTCTGTAGGGAAATTTATTATTATTTTCATAATATTTCTATGGAAGAAAGTTTGATTTTCATTACATTCATTTTTTGTGTTATGATGTTTTTAACACAAGCATATGGTAATATTTCAGTCGAAAATTGTTACTCATGTTTTATGAATAATTTTCCCTTATTTTCTGAACTTTGGACTTATGTTAAATCTGGATACTTCCTCAAGCCTACCTTTATCCAAACGTTTGTGGAAGGTAAAACCTGGAGGTATAAACATTGCTGTCACTGTGTATTCATAATTATTAACAATTGCTTAGGTCATCAATTTCCCTCTTCTTTATTCAGACCTAGAGTATAAGAACTCCCAAACTGCTGCCCAACAGAGTTAACAACTGAGGAACGTGCTGGATGAGACTAATGTTTGCAGAAAGACCTCATTTGCTCTCATACCAACCCAAAGGGCCATCATTAAGGAAAACATCGATTTCAAGTAAGTCTATTGCTCCCCCTGCTCACTTAATTCTTAATGGCTCAAAATTGCCCTTATGCATCTTACACTATTAAGTGATGAGAGGCTAAGATTCGTACAACAGGATCCCAGCACCACTTTCTTTACTGAATGCCTTTCCTTCAGAAGAAAGGAAGCATAAATAACAGGACACTGCAGAGCTGACTGGCACTTGGATGCACAAGTGAAAATACTTCTAAATACTCATTTTAAACAGTCCAATTACCACATTATGCTGTGGTCCAACTGCTTATTTACTTCTTGAGCGAGCTACTTTATTTCATTGTAAAATAATCTTACTAAATTTTATTGGGTTTATTAACTTGTCATTTTTTTTTTGTTGTTGTTGTTCACAGTCTCTAGACATGGATTTAACATAGATCATGAAAGCTTGGATTATAAGTAGGTTAAAAAAGAAAGCTGGGTGACTTGAAAATTTCTCTAATTCTTCACCTTTCTATATTTGCTACCATATATTTATAAAGCTAATATGCTTCAATGGAAATTTATAAAGATTCATTATCGGTGTTTAGAAAGCATAATAACTACTGTTATATGTATTTAAATTTTTTTCAGGGTGAAGACACATTGGAGAGGGAAAGTCAGCAGCAAAAATGAAATAAAGTTTAATATAGACTTGCTGGTGCTTGCCTTGCTTTCCCCTGGGCTCCTAGAGGCAAATGGAGTTGTTTTTCTCCTTACATTATTGTTTGCTTCCCATCTTCTGATGAGATCATGCACTGTGTCTTTAATCTGCTCCTCTTTTGTGCCGAGCATGTTTCTGGACACAGATATTCTTAACAATAATCATATTTAGCTTTCGCAGGTGAATTTATGAATAAGTGGTCATGATGTGATGTTGGTGACAATGATAAGTCCATCACAACTCACCTATGTGAAACAGTCCTCTGTTGGTGCCTTCCTGACCCACATTTCCTTACTTCTGGTAGAAGGTGGAGTAAGATCTTGCTTGTTTGTATAGTGTGATTGTTGCTTGCTTCTTTGAAGGCTATAGTGTGTGAGTGAGAGGAAACATGATAAGTTAACAAGTAAATAATGTCATATAGTGATGCAGCCAAGAAGAATATGAGAAGGCAACAGGATAAGAAATAATTCATATCTCAAAACACATAAAATCACTGTGAGAGTTAATGTAGCATAAAGTGTAAGTAGTCGTGACATAATTAATTTATACATTTATTTTTAAAATATATTTGATTATCTTATCCCCATGTATTGGAAGGGAAGGTAAGCCAGATTCTGGGGGCGGTTCTCTCATGATCTTGGAGTAAGCAAATGCTTACTCTCCTCTAGAGAATATTTATACCAAATGCAGAAAGAATCATCATGAGTGAATTGTACTGAGATAAATTTTCACTGTTAGCTAAACATTACAGAACTATATAAACGAGCTTCCATGAATTAGTCACTAAAGCAACTATATGCAGAATCATAAAATTTGCAGATAAAACATTCTCAAATACAATTACAAAATAAATGTGTTATATATTATTCAATATTTGCATTAGGAAATAATTTACAGAGTAAATCTATGTGAAAATAGTATTTTAAAATTTACTAAAAAATCAAAAAGAAGAATACAGCCAACTTTTTTTTAAAAGAAATGTGTATTTTTTTCAAAAAAAGCAGACTTTTTTTTTTTTTTTTGCAGTACTGGGGATTGAACTCAGGGGCATTATATTTCCGAGCTATACCCCCAGCCCTATTTTTTATTCTTTATTTTGAAACTGAGTCTCACTAAGTTGCGAAGTGCCTCACTAGGTAGCTGAGTGCTGGCCTCGAACCCAGATCCTCCGGTCTCAGCCTCCCGAATGCTGGGATTACAAGCATGCGCCACCACGCCCGGCTAAAAAAAGCAGACTTTTTTAAGAGCCATATTATACTACTAAATGTTAAGTGCTCACACACGTGCACACACACACACGGAGATTTCATTCATGCTTAAGATTAGCTACAATCCAATATAATCAATGAAATAGAAAAGACTTGTATAAATTATCTTATAAACAGCCTAGAGTAAGAAGTGTAAGGAGAAACCACGAGACATGGAAGTGAATGTAAAACTATGTGAGAAATTCTAAATTAATATACACCTTAATATAGTACAAGAAGAAGATCAAAATGACAATATTTAAGAGATAACCAATAATTTTCTAGAGTTTATAAGACCCTGGTCTTCAGATTTAAGAACCCCAATAAATTTTAAGGAAGATCATTTCATAGAAGCGTATACCTATAGCATTATGTCACAGAAAAACAGAACATATTAAAGTGGCCAAAGAGAAAAAAAAAAAAAGACTACCAAAACAAAAATTAGATTTTAACTGATTTCTCTACAGCAACAATGGATGCTCATGAAATAACGTCTACAAAGAGCTAATGTAATATCATTGAGACTAAGAGAAAAATGAAGACATTTTAATTTAAAAACAACTAAACAATGTGAGAGTGTTAGCTTCTAAAGATCTATGCTAAAGAAACATATATGACCTGGGTAGTGGTGTATGCCTGTAATCCCAGCAGTTGGGAAGCTGAGACTGGAGGATTGCAGGTTCAAAGCCAACCTCAACAACTCAGTGAGGCCCTCAATTACTTAATTTCAAAATATAAAATAAAATATGACTGGGGTATACTGCAAAGGTAGAACACCCCTGAGTTCAGTCTCCAGTACCACAAAAAGGAAAGGAAAGGAAAGGAAAGGAAAGGAAA
>PVLC010019637.1:0-14689 GCA_004027655.1 Graphiurus murinus
TTTCAAATTTCATTATAAAAACAAATCCAACGGCATTAGTTTTTTTCTTATGCCCAGATTTGTGGGATTCATCCAAGCTTTTACAGTTGGATGCAGTTATTTTCACTAATGTATAGCATGTATAGTATATAATGAAATTTAATTATTCTACTGTTGATGGATATTTGAATTATGTCCAGTTCGGAACTATTATGAATGTTGATGCTGTGAACTTCTTGGCCATGTCTTCTGGTGCACACATACACATTTCTATAGGGAAAACACAAGAGAAGAAATGTTAGGTCACAGGACGTGCATATGTTCAATTTCAGAAGGTGCTGATTTGTATTCCTAACAAGCGGGAATGAGCTCTCATTGTTCCACATCTTTGCAAATATGTGGCACGGACAGTATTTTTAGTTTCAACCATCCTGGCATACTTCCAGGAGTAGGTTTTTGTTTTCAATATATATATTTTTTTCATTTTGGGATTGAGCACTCCTTAAATGCATTTATAAATTCCTTGGTTATTAATAACTTGGTTATACTCTTTTTGAAGTACCTATTCCATTTTTTTGCACATTTTCTAACAGTCCCTCTGTTTTTTCTAATTGCTTAATAATAATGTTTTATACAACCTGGCTTGTTTTATAGCCCTTGTTTCATCCTCTTTTATTTTCTTTTAGATTACTTTTTATTATGTTGGTCTCTCCTCTACCACCTTATTTTCCCATTATTTTAGTGTTAAAACTAGTGGTTAAGATATCCATCCTTAACTTATGATTATCATCTCCTCCCATTCACTGCACAATTTAAGTGAACTATAATTTTGGAACAAAATGCCAATGTTTTAAATGGTGACAACAGAAAATACAACACATTTTAATGACACTAGAAGGTGAACGAGGTAGAAGAGATTGGAGGAAATAAGTGTGTGCTGATTTCTTCATATTTCATTGCAGCAAATCAGTAAACACAGACTATAAGCAATAAATAGAAGTTTGGACATATTATTTATTATTTGCAAAGGTAACCATTAGAAGAGCAGTAATTTGTCTTTCATGTTTTGCTTTCTGGCATAGGAGTTGCTTTTTATGTGTGGAGAATTATCAGGTTGTGAGTCCTAATGGGCAGGAAAACCTTCCGAATTACAAAATATTACGAAATATAAAAGCACATATTCCCCTTAACTCTTGCAACTTTGGGACAGGCCTGTGCTTTAGTCTCTGACAATAGATATTCCTCTCTTCTCGTCTCTTCTCTTCTCTTCTCTCTTTTCTCTCTTTCTCCATTTCCCTTTCCATGGATCAGAGACGGGGCAAGAGAGGAGAGAAGCGGTGTTAACCATGGTTTCCTAACAATTAATTCTAAAGTGCAGTTTCAAGCATTTCTTTATTAGATGATCAGCCCTAAACCTCAATGTCCAGCTTTATGAATAAATATATAGAACTGCCCAGCATACCTTTGTATTGAAACCAAAGTGTCTATTAATCGCTAAACAAAAATACAATGAGTACTTTTTAAGAATCCTTCAAGTTGTATCTATAATTAAAACCAGAATATCTAAATCATACAAGATGCATGAAACAAATGAGAAATATTGAAAATATAACAATAAACAGCCATTCTAGGTGAAGATCTAACATATAAACAAAATAAGGGAAGAAGAAATCTCAGTTATATTATCAGGTAAGAAAAATAAACAATAACATTTTATATTGACAATGTGCATAATCTATAGTGCAGGGATGTTGAATATAAACATCCAAATTGTACCAAATTATAAAAAATCACAATACTGTAGGCAAACTCTGCAGAGAACAAATAAAAAGAGAAGTAAACATAAATGTGGCTACAAAGGGTCTAAATGACATAATAAAACAGGGCATAGAAAACAGAGAATATATTCTTTTTCCTACCTATCCATGGGAAATATATAGCAATTGACCAGATTAGGCAATAAGAAATCATAAGAAGTAGTATTACAGAAAAAATAAGTAGTATAAAGCTACAGTGAAAAATTAAAAACCCAAGAAATATTATGAACCACCAATTTAAATTTTTTTAAATCTTAGATTATTTTTAAGAAGAATATTAAATCTTAAATTCAAAAAAATCAAGAAAATAGAAAAGATGACATCAAAACATGGTGAAAGCTGTGGGGACAGAGAGAGGCAGATTTATTTAAATACTTCTATCACTAAAAAAGTGAAAAAGTGAGTGAACTAAACATCAAACTCAATAAGAAAAAAGCAAAAATAAACAATAAGGGAAGCAGAAGGAAAATGCAATAAGGTTTAGGAAAAAGTAATGAACTAGAAATATCCTTTTTAAAAAAATAGGTATTAATTGAACCTAGGGTTGTTTTACCTCTGAACTACACATCTATTCCTTTTTTATTTTTTATTTCAAAATAGGGTCTCCCTAAGTTACTGTGGGTCTTACTAAATTGCTGAGGCTAGTCTTGAACCTGTGATCCTCCTGTCTCAGGCTCCCATGTATTGGGATTACAGGCATGCACCACCATGCCCAGCTGAAATTTCCTTCTTAAAAAAAAAATTGCTAAATTAAGTTTTGAACTGGTTAAATTTTTAGAGCCAGATCAATCACTGAAAAATCTAACCTTGAAAAGAAAGCCTACAGCATAAATCCAATGCATACACATATACCCAACAGTAGGCAAAAAAGAAAAAAGAAAAGAAAAAGAATCCTATAACTAAACTAAACACAGATGACATGGGTGCATTTTTTAACCCAAGTTTATATTTGTTAAAATTGTCTCAAGAGATAGAGACCTAAATGGCATCTCTAAATCCTGGCTACATGCTAAAATTATGAATGTGTTAGGAGGTTGGCTTAAAAATAAAAACTAAACTAGCCTCATACACGCACACCCCTCTGATATTCTGATGTCATTGTCATATGTTGAGTGTGATCATAATCGTTTTTTGGAAGAAATCTCCAAGTGATTGCAGTATGTGCAAAAAGTTGAGACTGATGTCTATAGGATTTTTTTTTAATTTAAAAGTTGTCAAGAGCTCCATCTTAAAAAAGCACCAAGCCTTGGTGATATAAATTCTTTTTACAAGATCAAATAAAAGATTATGCCAAGGCCATTTCACATATTCCATAGAAATAGAAAAAAAATCAAAGTGATTTTTTTGTAAGACCAGCATAACAGTAAAACCAAATCTTAAAAAGTCTGCATAAAAACCAAAGAAAACAAAAGTACAGGTTGATCTCACATCCTATATAAGAGAATTGAATAGAATGTTATTTAAAAATATGTTACAGTAAAGTCAAGTCTGTATCAAGGTGCTAGGATACATCCTTAATAAGGAAATATGTTGAAATAATTCACCACATTAAAACTCCAAAAAAAGTCACAAATATTTCATCAGGCATTAGGACAGCATTTTAATTAATTAATAATGTCCATTCAAGATTCTAAATAAAATTAATCATTTAATGTCAATAGACATGGGTGAGTACTTCCTTAACATATTAAATATCAGACATATGAATCTAAAGCCAGTCTTTACTATGATAGGAAAAACCTAGGCATACTTCCATCAAAGACAAAAACAAACTTAGACTGTCCATCGGTAGATGGTGGGGGTAGCATTTTAACATAGACTGTACTGCCTGTTATGAATTATGACTTCCAAGAACCCAATCAGTACATCAATCAACTCACCAAGTGATATTATTGCATGAAAAAGTGCACTACAAACCAGTATCATTCACCTTTTTAAGAAAAACTATGACTATTTAGCTTTACATATTTATCCCATTATTAATGTGTTTTGGCATGCATTGAAAAAGTCAACACAAAGTTGTCACCATGGTGAGGGGCAGGGGGCTTGGTGAGGGGCCATATTACTTTATGCAGTTTACAAAGTGTTTATATAGTATTTGAGGTCCCCCCTTTCCCTGTCCCCAAAAAGTATGGTGTTGCTTTCATAATCAAGAGAAGAGACACATTTCCAATCTAGACAAAAATTGCAGGAGGCACTTAGAAATATTATTATTTATGAAAATACGTCAATGGAATAAGTAGAAGCACTAATCCCCTGCCAAGAAAGCCAAGAAAACTAATCTGAGAAGTTGTTTTAATACTCTTTAACAATTCAAAAGACAGCTACTTCTTTGGGGAACTATCATGAAAAACAACAACAACAATATGTTGATAACAATCTGCATTGTCTTGAGACCAGTGTTCTGAAGAGTATTTCAAAGTGTTTTTCAGTAAAGAAAACCCCCCAAAAATGGTGCTGTCTGGGCCCGAGTCCTCCCCTTCTGGTTCCTTCCAAACTGCCTCCGAATGCCCTTGGAACTCTTGTGGGAAGACAGGAGCTGCAAGCTGGCAGACAAGAGTCAAGGTTTGCTTACGGTTGTGTTTTGTTTGTACTGCTGTACATTATTTGAATTAATTGCCACTACTGGAGAATTGGCAATCACCCTGAAAATTATCCCGGACTCACAACTCTGAAGACTTGTAACAGGAACACTCTGGGAGGGCTGAGCCCAGGGTCTTCTCAGGCTTGGGAGCCCTGCTGGTCAGCTTTACACAAGATCTCCACTCCTAGGTTCTCAGGTCTCTGCAGGAGCCACCACCCTGGGGCAATAGATTTTGTCATCCTCTGTGCCTTGCAAATCCTTAAAAACCTCACAAACCCTTTCAAAGCCTGCAGGAGCCTTCTCTCGTAAGTCACTCCTGATTGATAAAGGTGCCTTGTGTGTCTGTCACCTTACCTAGCCTTGTAGATTTTTCATTTTATGTGAAAGCCAGCTGGGTGTGCTGGCACACTCTTGTAATCCCAGTAGTTGGGAAGCTGAGACAGGAGGATGGCAGGTTCAAGGACAACTTCAGCAATTTAGTGAGAGCTCCAGCAACTTAGGGAGACTCTATTTCCAAATAAAATAGGGCTCGGGGTGTAGCTTGGAGGTAGAATGCCCTTGGGCTCAATCCCCCCAAAAAAGAGTAAAAAACAGAGTAAGCCAAGTTGCAAAAAATCTGTGCTGCGATTTCATGTACTAATGGGTCAGGATTAAAACTTTACCTGAACCAATGCAAATTTCACAGTGGATGTCCCATCTCTTAGAATGTCACCTGTGGAAGCTCGGATGCTCAGATGGTAATGTAGTAAAGTGTGCTTTGAAATCAAATGGGAAGAGTTTGTTTCAGGCTGCTAACTCAGAACACTGTGCAATTCTGCCACCTTCTGGTGAACTCCATGAAGCCACTCCAACATCCTTTCCTGAGGTTATGTTGCCATCTTCTGGGCTACTCTGAGACTGCAGACAGGTCCAGCATTCGAATGACCAAACTGTGCACCTTGACCGCTAACAGGGGCTAAATACCCCTGGATATTGGAAACATTGCCGGTGAATCTCAGTGATGGACACAAATGCTCAGTTTTACCCATGGATGTTGAAGTCATCTTTGAGATTGAGAAAATGCACAAAACATTCTGCATCTGAGATGGTTTGGATTAGTGGTTCCCAAATGCTTTCTTCTGACTTCATAGGAATCAACTGGGGAACTTTTTAGACATCTGTTTCTTGGGTGTTAACCTAGAAATTCCAATTCTGTGTGTCTTGGGAGGACACCTGGGATCTGTGTTTTTAAGAGCTCCTTGGGTGACCTGGTGAACATTTTGATTCATGAGTCACATGGTGGCATGCTGGCCTGTGGTCCCGTATCTCAAACATTCATCTGCTCAAAGGTTGATGAGCACTTAGGTGCACTCACTATACTATGGTAGGTTTGCTTTCAAAGAAAAGAGCCCTCTATTTCAGGACGTGTGCTCTTAAATGAGAAACTACATGCCTGCAGTTAAAACCAGCCAGGCAGGGGAGCTTATGTGAGATATCTACAGTGGAATAGGAAATGCAATTCCCACAGGATTTCTCCAATGGGAATAGAGCAGCTTTTCAGGGAAGTGTATAAATCCCCAAGCAGTTGCCAGGCAGACATGTGGGGATGAAAGGCAAATATAATTCTAAATAAAGAAAATAAGTGCAGAGGAATGCAGGAGCGCATTAACTCCGAAAAACTGAAGACTACATTATTCCTGAACTAGAACATTTCTGGCAAGCAAACACTGAAACAGCCCAAGGGATTAAGAAGCCAATCAAAAGGCCTGGAAGACCTGTCAAAGGAAAGGGCATTTCATTATGGGGTCACAGGGCATTTGCACAGGGAGAGGCAGGATCCAGCTTGTGCTTGGAAAGGGTCCTTAGGAAGATCGTGAAGGTGCATTAGAGCAAGGAGTTACAGAGCAAAGAGCACGGGCAGAAATGTTATTCTAGCTAGGCACAGTGACGCATGCCTCTAATCCCAGTACTTGGGAAACTGAGACGGCAGATTTGAGGCTAGCCTGGGCAATTTAGGGAGATCCTGTTTAAAAAATAAAATACAAAGGGCTGGGGTTGTAGCTTGGAGGTAGAATACTCCTGGGTTCAATCCCCAGTAGCAAGCAAATAAACAAATAAATACAAAGGGCTGGGGGTATAGCTCAGGGGTAGAACCTTCCCTGAGTTCAATCCCCAGTCTCTCAAACACACACACACACACACACACACACACACACACACACACACACACCACACACACACACACACACACACACACACACACACAATTACGTTGAGAGAGCTCAAGCTATGGATGATGATGGAGACCTGACAGCAGAATTGGGAAGAGGGGATGGAGATGAAGACCTTCCCAAGCAAGAGAAACAGGAATAAACGAAATTGAATGTTGAAGATTTGGCAGAATGAAGAGCTAAGGTAATTCTCAGGTTTTATTTTGCTCACAATTGAGCCCCTGGGAAATTTTAGGTGCCATTCCCCCAAAGAAGAAACTACAGGATGATGAGATGGATCTGAGTTGATCTAAGACTGTGATCTTGAGACACACGAGACCATCAGAGCACCGATGTAAGAAGGACTGCCTAGTAGTCCATCTGGCATTGGAAGAGGAGGCTGGGCTAGAGGCCTAAATGTCGAAATCAACCTAGGTGTAGGTGGTAAGCCCAGCTACGAATATTACGTACAATGCAAAGACAAGAACAAAGAGGAAGGGCCTGGAGGAGCAGGAATATATGAGATGGCATGAAGGAGCAGGCAGGAGGGATGGAGGAGGAGGAGCTGGAGAAGACGCAAAACAGAAGAGACGGGAGGAACGGGAGCTTCAGAGAAGACGGGTGGTCTACAGTGTCAAATGCTTCAGAGTGGTTAATTGAGATGAGGAAGTGTTTGTTAGGCTGAAAAGGCAATTCCCTGGGTTTGGCAAGAATAGTTGTTAGCGCCTGAATAAATTTTGTATGGTACTAATGCTTCCGTATTATCAAATCCCACATTCAATACTTAGTTTATCTTGTTTTTTGTTAGTTTGTGGTACTATGGATGGAATCCAGGGACCTTCTACCTCTGAGCTATACCCCCAGATCAATTTTTGTTTTTTATTTAGAAGCAGGGTCTCACTAAGTTGCTGAGAGTCTCATTAAGTTGCTGAGGCTGGCTCCAAAACTGTGATTCTCCTGTCTCAGCACTCTCAAGTACTGGGATTACAAGTGTGCACCACCATGCCCAGCTCATCTTCCCTTTGACTCTGTTGTCTACTGAAAGGATGGGAAGGAGGTGGGAATCCCAGGAAGGCAAAAGGCGAAAAACAAATGTAGGTAAAGAAGGCAGCCAGTATAGAATGGCTTATGGAAGGGGCAGAAAGTCATAGGGTCCATGGCATAAACTGGGAAATAGACACCAGAAACACAATTGTGTGTTCAGGGTGGTGAGGGAGAGAGGTCAAAATTTGAAGGTAGCTACTAAAGGATTCTGAGACAGAACACGCCAAGGATCACACACTTTTAGGTTATCAATGTGCACATCACTGATTGGCACAGTTGTGTTCAGAAGCCCTAGAACTTTTCTAGAAGAGGTGACTATTAAAAAAATTAGTATTGAGGAATTAAAAGAACCCCACCCATTACTACAGTGTTGGTCCTCATTGGGCTACAGTGTTGGTCCTCATTGGGCTATTAAGTTTCTCCATTACCTTGGGCTTCATTTCATCACTTGTAAAGTGAAGGTCTGGGAACAAGGGCTTTCTTGGATCACTACTGATTCTAGCAGAGTCTGTACTTATAACCACCTCAGAACCACATAAGAAGTCAATGTCATTTCATGGTATTTTCCCTCTCCCCAAAATAATAACATTCATTCAACAGCCTTTGATATAGGAACGATTATGCCCCCATTCCATAGGTTAAGAAAATGGTCTAAGTATGCACAGCTAGTAAATGGTAGAACAAGATTTTATTTATTTATTTATTTATTTATTTATTTATTTATTTATTTATTTATGCATTGTAATCCTACATCTTTGTTATGTACAAGCTGATAAAGACATATATGCACCCATTTCTCATTTATCCCCTTCTCCAATTCCCTCCCCACTCCCTCTCCCTCCATCCATCTCAAGTTCAGTTTAGTGATTGACTTTAATATATTTGTGAAAGTATATCATGTGGGTGTCCCCTTGCCCCCTCCATCTATCCCCCTCAGTTAAGTCAACTTCTTTGCTTATCTAGGGTTTCTCCTTTTTCATCTAGAGTCCCTCTTTTGCCCCATCTTCTCCCTAGCATCCGCATATTAGGGAGAACATATGCTTTTTTTACCCTTTGTGACTGACTAATCTCACTTAACATTATGTTTTCCGATTGCATCCATTTATCTGCAAATAACATGATTTTGTTCTTCTTTATGGCTGAGTAAAATTCCATTGTGTACAAGTCCCATAGTTTTGTAATCCATTCATCCAGATTTTAAACTCAGATATCCTGGCTTCAGAGTAGAGTTCCAACCACTGGTCTACACCATTACCCCCTAAGAATGACTCAAGACAGCACTGGAAACTATTCAGAACATTCCTTAAGAATTTGAGAATTTCAGCCTGAACCTCCAGCTTTGGTTTCAAAGCAGACCCAAGCTGAGGTTCCCAACTCTCTTTAATTATTAAGTAAAAAAAAAAAAAAAATTGGTGAATGGCTTGATCCTTTCTGTAGTTTGACAGAAACTTCCTTGGGCCTATCAAACTATTTGGACTTCTGTCATTGGAAATAACAAGGAATGTACATATCTGAATCTGTTACTAATTAAAATCTTTCATTTCCTGTTTGCTTCCTGGGATGTCTCTGAAATTGTCTTAAGGAATCAGCTGAACTGTATAATGTTTAGTTTCTTGGTAGATTCTTCTTCTCTGTTCACTCTAAACCATGATGCTTCAAAGAGTAATCGAGGAAAGAGACAGGCATTCAAAAAGACTCCTTGGCATCATTCATGACAAATCACAACTCTCAAGCAGAGAGCTTCCTAACTCCTCAGGTTATAGCAAGCCATTGCTCAAACAACCATGTCCTAGCCAGGTGAACGGATCCTCTGTACATGGAATAGTAAGAGCTCCACCATTCCCTCAGTCAGGAACATTACCAGTCTATCTTTCCTTGTAGAAATAATCACATCCTGTTTTGCTAAATTCCACCTTCTCCATGAAGCCTCTGCAGGTACTCAGAAACAACTGAATCTTCTCTTCTGTTGAGTCCTGGTATCGCTTATGTGCCAACATCCATTACGATGCTTATCACTGTTTGTGCCTGTATTTTCTTTCTATTTATGAACAGGGTTTCATTTTCACAGAAGCATAAGGCAGGGTTGGGACATTATCAGTCTGCAGGCCAGCTGCCAAGCTGCCTCCAAGCCCAACCCCCAGCCCCAAATGTGACCAGCTGCATCAGCATATTCTAGAATCCAATCCTCAGCCTCACAGGCCCAGGAACTTAATTTCCAATCTCCAGAACACATACTCTTTTAAGTATGTGTTAATAACTGATTTCTCCAGTTTTAAAAGGTGAATAGAATAGTAAGGTATTAATTTATAGTAAATGATACATTGGCATGCTCAAATATTGGCACGATGAAAAATCTGCACAAGTCAAGGGTAGAGATAGGAAGTTATTAGTTATACAAACACAAATAATTGTGAGCATCAGTCTTATATCTGCAAGAGACCTTCCTCACCTTTAAGGCTTTATCTGTTAGAGACAGAGGGGAGCCTTCCATGAGTTGGAGCAGAGATGGGGAATAGTGTTATTGGCCTTCCTTATCTGTGTTGGCCATCTTTGTCCCAGAAGTCTTCCTCCAGAGAATAACTGATCAGGGAATTGCTTTCTATATTTTAATCTGGCCCTTTCATTACCATGACATAGTAAAACAGGGTGAAATGCTCTAAAACTCTCTGGCCTTCTAGTAATTAACCATCTCTCACTTCCTCCCACAGCTGGTACAAAGCCATCCATTGTGTGAGTTTACTAGTGTGACTCTCAGAAGGAATCCTGGGGTATGGTCTGCACATTGAGAATATCCCTGAGAGGCCACAGGGGCTTGCTGTTTTTAAGGGTTCATGCCATAGTGCCCTAGCTCAGAGTAAGTCTTTAATAAATACATTTATTTGAATTTATCCATTGTCTTTTTTGCTTCATTTATGAAATAATCATGGTAGAAACTGCTCGATTTTGAAGAATGTTGGTGCCACTATTGAATCAATATGATGCTAAATAATAGTTTTAATTTGACATTTGGTTTGCTGTCTCCAAACATAAAAATAACTGCCAGCATTTTAATGAAGAAATGACAGTGCTTGCATTGGTTAAGTTTCTTACTGCTGAATCATTCATTCTCAGACATGATTTCTCAAAGTGTGGTCCCCAATATCAGTATCACCTGGAAACTCATTAGAAATGCAAAGTCTCTGGCACCAGGGCTCAGCAATCTGACTTAACAAGCCCTCCAGGTGATTTGAGGGAATGCTCAAATTGAAGAACCACTGACCTAATATGTTTAGGACTTTGCATATAATTTCTGGCTTTCACCAGCAGATGAACAGGCACCTTCATGCTCAAGCTGACTGGGCCCAATGGCTGGCTGAATGATAATCAAACTTTAACCAGGAAGTCCCTATGATATTCTAGTCAGTTCACATATATTTAGTACAATGCTGTATGCAAGGTCATATTAAATCAAAACACAATTTCAGTTGATTTTGTAAATAAAGACAGCTCTAGTTATCACATACGGGGAAGTACCCTCAGCCTAAATAGCACGTGAATGACTAAATCAGTAAGAGCAAACTTAGCTACTAATTATAAACCAGAAAAAAAGGGGAGAAAAGTCAAGATACCACCAAAGGTTTGCAATGAGGTTAAGCATTCCAGGGAGGGTAACAAAAATCCATTTATAGTTGGGCCTGGGCAGGACATTAAGAACACAAGCAGTGAAGAGAAATGGGGGAATCTGCAAACTACAACTCCAAGAAATAGGAGAGTCAAAAATTACTCTAGCTCAGATGTGAGTGGTACAGAAGGGACCACAGCTGAGCATCCTTGCCATGTCCCTTCTGCTACTTAGATGCCTTCTGCTGTTTCTTGTAGTGACATGTTATATCCTCGTGGTTATAAATAACAAAAAGAACATCTTCTGGGCAAGATTCAGCCCAGAGACCTTTGCCAATTCTTAGGTAAATGTGCAATTACTGTTTGCTCAGGAAAGTCCTGTTTTAAATGCTATTCTTGAATAGTTACAACAGTGTCTCCTTTCCTTTAAAAAAAAATGTTTCCAGAAAGGAGGATCAGTCACAGCATCAGCAACTTAGCAAGACTGTTTCAAAATTAAAAATAAAAAGGGCTGGGGTGTAGCTCAGAGGTAGAACATGACTGGGTTCTATTCCCAGTACCACATGTCACCCACGTAAACACAATGTGCATGATGCCATTCGATTACACAGTGTGCAGTCTGCACTCCAGTCTATTTCTGTCTGTGCCGTACTTGGATCTACATGATTTTCTCTCCCTGGGCTGATTAAAAGCTGGATGGACCTATGTAAACACTCAATCTTAGAATGAGAATTTTATCTGCAAAATTAATCAAGATCAAGTTCCATAGTCATTCCCCCATTGATTCTCCCACTTGGCTGTTTCCATTCCTCTTCAGTCTCTCCCTCTCTCCTTCTCTCTCTTCCTTCCCTTTTTTCCTCTAATGGGAGATCTAGTCAACCTTTGACATCTTTCTTTTGTGAAGATATAATCTCTACTTTTTATCTCCTTCCTCCATGTGCCAATCAACATGTCATCTGTTTTATGTGTCACCAGGCCAGGTGATCACATGGAAAACAAATAGAATTACAGAACACAATGAACCTAGGAGGCAACTAATGCAGAGACCCTTCCCCACCCACAGGAGATCAGATCAGACAGCATTTCATGATTCAGGAACAGGCTGACTCCATTGAATGTCTCAGATACAAGCCACCCTAGCTTGATATTCTTTATAACATCCCTGGGGAAAAAAACATGGTTTTGAGAAACCCTGGTTTAGCACAATGCCCTTGAGATTCGTTCATATTGTTGCATGCATCAAGAATTCATTTGCTAGCCAGGCGTGGTGGCTCACGTTTGTAATCCCAGCATTGGGGAGGCTGAGACCGGAGGATCTGGGTTCATGGCCAGTCTCAGCTACCTAGTGAGGCACTCTGCAACTTAGTGAGACCCAGTTTCAAAATAAAGAATAAAAAATAGGGTTGGGGGTATAGCTCGGAGGTAGAATGCCCCTGAGTTCAATCCCCAGTACCACAAAAAAAAAAAAAAAAGAATTCATTTGCTTTTGTTGCTGAGAAGTATTCCATTGTGTGCACACAATAGTTTATTTATTCATTTATCCCTTAAAAGACATCTGTTTCCAGGTATGGGCAATTATAAAGAGGGCTGCCACAAGCATTTATTTATAGGTTTTACATAAACCTTGCCTCAAAGTCACCCTTGCTTGGTCTTTTTCCCTTCTCGCTTTCCATACTTCCTTATTCCTAGGAACACTAAATCTGTGGTGTCCTCAAGTCATCTCATAACAGTGAACAGAAACTCAAAGGAGCTGATTAACCAGTTCTCAGGAGTTTTGTGACCTGGTTGGTAATCAAAGCCATTATTAAATATATAGAATATATAAATTACTACATATCTAGGAGGCTATGTACATGCTATTTCCGGGGCTGGAAACATACTCAGAAAATACTGAGAAGGCGTTAAGCCTTCAACTCTCACTGACTCATAGCTTCCATGCAAGCAGAAAGGTGAAGGCAAAGTATTGTCAGTGACCCGCTAAAGCATTATGAAGGGATGCTCTACCAAAGGCCTAATCTATGAAGAACAGGAGAATATTATTATTTTTTTGATTATGTTGTTGTTGGATGAACTCTCTATAAATCTCAATTAGATCAAGTCAATTGCTAGAGCTCATTTCAACTATAACCTTAATGATTTTTTTGCCTGCTTAACCAAGCAAATATTACAAAAGAGATGTTGCAGTCTTCAGCCATAATAGTGGGGTTTTCTATTTCTTATTTTAGTGTGTGTGTGTGTGTGTGTGTGTGTGTGTGTGTGTGCGCGCGTGCGCACAGGGACTTGAACCCATGGCCTCACACATGCTGAGCATGTACCCCGCACTGAAGCACAGCCCCAGTTTTTCTCTAAGTTTTATCAGCTTTTGACTCACATAATCGGATGCTCTATTGTTAGGTGCAAACACATTTAGAATGATTGTATCTTCTTGTATATATATATATATATATATATATATATATATATATATATATATACTTTTTTTTGCATTATAGGATGTCCCCTCTTTATCCAATGATAAATGTCCTCATTCTATAGTCTGCTTTATCTGAGATTAAATATAGCCACTCCGATTTTCTTTTGATTAATGTTACCATAGTACATACACATTTCCCCATCTCTTAATCTGTTTCTTCATATTTAATATGGTTTTCTTCTAGATTAAACATAGTTGGTTATTGCTTTTTATTCACGCTGACATTTTCTGTCTTTCACTTGTGGCATGCATACCATTCAAATTTAACATAGTTATTGACATAAAGTACTACGCAGTATATTTGTAATCGTTTTCCCTTTACTGAATTTTCACTTTGTCTTCTCCCTTTTTTTGCCTCCTCTGCTTTTAATTGAGCATTTTATTTTATTCCATTTTCTGTTATCTCTTAGCATATAAATCAATTATACTTCCTTTAAAAATATTTTTAGTGATTAGCATAACATTTGAAATATACATTTAAACCAATCTAAGCTCTTCTTCAAATATCAATCCTTGTGTAGGACAAAAAAAATCCTTCCTCCTATTTCATATGCAATCACTGTCATTCATTTCTTTAATTCGGATGCTATGCTCCCCAAATATGTTGTTACTTTTATGTGTATATGTGTGGTGTGGGGGATTGAACCCAGAGGTATTCTACCTCTGAGCTACACCCCAACCCTATTTTATTTTCTTATTTGGAAACGGGGTCTCACTAAGTTGCTGGCCTCAAATCTGCATCCTCTTGTCTCAGCCTCCAAAGTACTGGGATTACAAGTATGTACCACCAAGCCTGGCTAAGTTGTTACTTTTAATACTTTAACTGCTCTCTTAAAATGTGTGAAAAATGAAAGATTTTATTTTACTTACATTGACTCTTCTCTGATGTTCTGTCTTTCTTTATAAAGATCTCAGTTTCTCACCTATATCATTTTCTTTGTCTCTGAAGATCCTTTTTCTTTTAATCCTTCTTTATGGCACTTTCTTATACATTTTTGTTTGG
>PVLC010019637.1:14789-30480 GCA_004027655.1 Graphiurus murinus
TCCTCAGTTCTCTGAGGGGCCCAAGAAGACTTGTTGATTTTGAGTTTGTCTAGCTATTTGTTGAAATGATGAGAGTGACCTCTTCTAAGCTCTTTACATGCCAGAGCTAAAACCAGAAAATGAATATTTATTTTCCTTCAGTTCAAAATGCTTTCTAAATTCCCTTTATTTTTTTTCTTGGATACCAGTTTTTGCAGAAGTACAGAATTCAGTTTCCAAATATGTGGGACTTTTCAGATATCTTCCTGTTACTGATTTCTAACTAAATTCCATTGTGATCAAATAATAGACTCTGTACATCTCCAGCCCTTTTAAGTAAATGGAGACTTGTTTTATGGCCCAGAATACGATATGTCTTAGTGAAAGGTACACACACACCTGAAAAGAATGGGAACCAGCTGGTTTTTTTTTGAATGTTTTATAAATTAGGTCAAATAGATTAAGCTGGTTGACAGTATTATTCATCTTCTATATCCTTACTGATTTTCTGTCCACCTGTCCTATCAATTATTCAGGGGAAGGGTTTGAAGAAGAGTTTTGGGTTTTTTTGCTTTTTGTTTTTAAGTCCATATGTCAGTGTGTGTGGGGGGGGGCAGGGGTTGTGTTCTGTTTCTTCTGAAATTTCTTTGGCATATAGGAACTACATGAAGTATTTTTCCTTTAATCTAGGAAAATATATCATCCTAGTAATAAACTTCCTAGTACACAATAGCTTAAATCATGTGAAAAATTTGACATTCAAAAGGAGCCCTCCACTGGGCATGTTAGTGCACGCCTGTAATCCCAGTACCTGGGAGGCTGAGACAGGAAATTTCAGTTTCGAGACCAGCCTCAGCAAGAGTCTCAGCAACATAATAAAAGCTCGTTTCAAAACAAAAAAAATTAAAAAGAGCTGAGGGTATAGTTCAGAGGCAGAAGATCCCTAAGTTCAATCCCTAGTGCCACTGAATGAATGAATGAATGAATGAATGCATTTTAAAAGGGGTCCTCAATTAAAAACTAGGAGGTAGCAATATTATTAACTCTGATGGACACTAACACTCCTGGATTGTGTTTGTAATGTATATTATATTCTGCAATGTGTTGACGGTGTTTTGTGTTGTGTTTTTGTTTTTGTGGTGCTGGGGATTGACCCCAGGGGCATTCTACCTCTGAACTACACCCCCAGCACTACTATTTGTTTTTATAAATTTGGAAACAGGGTCTCACTAAGTTGCTGAGAATCTTGACAAGTTGCTGAGAGTGGTTTCAAACCTGCAATCCTCCCATCTCAGCCTCCCAAGTACTGGGATTACAAGTGCATGCCACCACATCTGGCATTGATAGTGTTTGGTTTCAATAGTAGAATGTTCAGGGAAAAGTCACTGACCAGTACCATATGCTATAAACCATAGTTACTAAGGATATCAATATATTAAGAGGTCTAAGGAACAATTCTGTCAAATAACCAAGCCTGTTGCAGGTCAAGTCATTGATGTTTGCACGCAGATACCATTTGGGCTGATGTGACTTAGCCTGGATGCTTAGGAGTAAATAAAGGTGTAGTAGTAGACTTGGTCTTCAAGTGTTAAACTTAATCAATACAAACCTTAGCTAACAATTATTTTCTAAATCCACCATCCATCTTCCAAGAACTTTGTTTGTAGAGTGATGATGAAACTCATCACATTTTTCCCTTCAGCAAAGTCTTCTTTTTTTTTTTTTTGGTTTTTTTTGGCGGTACTGGGGATTGAACTCAGGGGCATTCTACCTCCGAGCTATACCCCCCAGCCCTATTTTTTATTCTTTATTTTGAAACCGGGTCTCACTAAGTTGCGGAGTGCCTCACTAGGTAGCTGAGGCTGGCCTCGAACCCGGATCCTCTGGTCTCAGCCTCCCGAATGCTGGGATTACAAGCGTGCGCCACCACGCCTGGCTCAGCAAAGTCTTCTGATCAAGTGGAAAAATGAAAACATTGGTACTACAGGGAAGGGGGGGTAGACAGTCACTATCTACTTAAAGGCTGAAGACACTATACAGGGTCGATGTACGAAAACAAGAAGCAGAGCAAAAATAGTTATGTAAGCAAAAAACACTCAAGTAGAAATTCATGGTGAAAAAAAAAATCCTCACAGAGACAGCAGAGGCAATTGGATATTGGTTATTGTATCATTCATAATATAATGTATATTGGTACATCATGAAGTGGAACTTTTCAGGTAGGTGGTAAATATTATCAAAAGTATATACATAAAACCTAATACTGTATAGAGACTGTCATGTGTATTTCTCACTGAACTAATTTCCTCTTCTCCTGTAACGTTCTTGTGTAGAAGTTCACCAAGAGCATGGCTTTGTCTGAGGCAGGTGGTCATTGAACACATGCAAAGTAAGGAGGAGAACACGGAATACCCCAACTAGCATATGCTGGGGACAATTTGCAATGAGGTTGAAAAGAGAATGTGGCTGACATCTTGTCCCAAACTATACACCTTTGGATACAACCCAGTACTTGGTAGAACCAAGGACAATTCCTGAAAAGCTCTGTGGAAGCCCTTATCTTTAAAAACTGCAGATGGTATGAATCCCTATAGCCTTTCTTCAGCTAATGTGGGAACAAGGGTATATATATAACCCGCTGGTCTAATTGCATGATCATAATTTAATATAAGCTCCCAAATTTGACAGTGATCCATGTTTTAGTGTACCATGTGTTTTGTTAACAGTTGTGAAAATGCATTTATCTGTAAATCTTAGGCAGGCAGGAAAGATACAGTCTCAATCTGTAACATGTATTTCCTCATATAATTGGTTAAGGATTGTACTCAGCCTGTGTATCCAATTCAGTCAATTAAAGTGAACTGAGAGTCCTTTACTATTTGACAAATCCCACTGTAAAGACTTCAACTAAATCCCCACAAACCCTTGTGGGCTCAACCCTTCTCTGCTGTCCATCTTTTCAACTTCATCAGGAATGATACATTATAAACAGATATATTTATCTTCTATCTAATCCCAAATGGATGGAATGAAGAACTTGACACCAATTTAAGTTTTCCCCTTTTGTCTCTTCCTAATCATTTATTGCAAAAGAAAAATAGCCTTACCGAAAAAATTGATATCTTTTCTTTGCTGCATGTCAATAAATCCTAGGTACATTTCTCTTATTCTCTGTCCTGTTGCAAACTTGCCTCTATGAAGATTAATATTAAACTCAGCCCAAGGTCGTGTACTCGATTTGAACAGTGACAAATTCCTCACCATTTCTCCACAAATCATTTATTTTGTTGTTTTTTTTCTGTTAAGTTGTGTATTTCAAGTTTGCCCTCTAAGTACAAACAATAGAAAAATTCATCTGTCAATAGCTATACATCAATCCTTTTTGACCTCTGATTGATACTGATACAATTTGACTTCTTGGGGTATTGTTTGATTTTTCATTCTGCTAAAAAAATTTTATGCTTTCTGAAAATTTTAGATCATTCCTAGATGAAGTGCAATCTAGTGTTTTGAGAGAACAAAGAGTAAAATGAAAGTCTTTAGCTCAATCATCCTCCAATTTATAATTTTATCAGTGAGATACATTTTTTAAAAAAAGTTAGAGGATTAAAATAAACTGCAAATTCAAATTGTGTCAAGTACAAATATTCACTTACATAAAAACTCTCAGCCATCAATTATTTCTTCAATTTTATCATGATAATCTCAAATAGAGGAGTTTTTTTTTTTAAAGAATAGCTTTAGATAGAATGATTTTATCACTGTTTTCCCCCTCATTTTATTGCAGATTCTACATGGTAGAATAGTATGTAGAATTGTATAGCAGCCTGCAGCTCTGCCCTTGGGAACAAGGACATCAGGTGTTTAAATAGAGTCTTCTACCCACACAACTCTCATGCAACCAGCAGGCTGGAGCTATGTTCCCAGCATTATCTTTGTTAAATGCAGGCCAAGCCTATGACCTTGCCTTTGGGACAAGACAAATCATTTTCCAATCAGAAGCTTGCCTGTTCATTTATATTGCATGGTCCTTGTAGAGATCAAAAGAGATGGTTAAACATGCTAACTGGGTGAATGACCATTCCTACCAGTAGGCATATTTGATGGAACAACTATCTTTGGTTATTGTTAGTTACTTAGTCAACTTTGGAGAGTTCTCATTTAGCTAGTAATTAGACAACAGGAGGCAAAAACAGCCTCCAATTAAATTCTGATCATTGCCACCTGAGTGCCAAAAAATTATTGTGGGCATCTTTATTTACACATGCTCTGTCAAGTTAGCCTTGAAGACAAAATACTGAGTCACAATGAAGCCCACTGCAGAAAGTAATCTATTTTACTCCAATCATGAAAAAATTTGTGTACCTGTTTGTATTCATATTTTTCTTCTGACAAATTATTTTACCTTGTTTTGACATTTATTTTTGGAGTTCTCAATATGATCTTGATTAAGAAGACACTTTTTTTTATTAATTGGTGCATTGTAATCATACATCTTTGTTAGATACAAGCTGACAAAGGCATATATGCACACATTTCTCATTTAACCCCTTCCCCAATTCCCATTCCACTCCCTGGCCCTCCCTCCTTCTCAAGTTCAGTTGATATATTTGTGAAAGTACATCATGTGCATTAGGGTGTCCTCTCTCACCCCTCCACCCCGTCCATCACCTTCAGTTAAGTCAACTTCTTTGCTTATCTAGGATTTTTCCTTTTTCATCTGGAGTCCCTCTTATGCCCCATCTTCTCCCTAGCATCTGCATATTAGGAAGAACATATGCTTTTTTAATCTTTGTGACTGACTAAGCTCACTTAACATAATGTTTTCCAGTTCCATGCATTTCCCTGCAAATAACATGATTTTGTTCTTCTTTATGGCTGAGTAAAATTCCATTGTGTACATATCCCATAGTTTTATAATCCATTCATCTGTCGATGGACATCTTGGCGGTTTCCATAGTTTGGCAATTGTGAATTTTGCAGCTATAAACATAGATACACATGTGTCGGTCTGATAGTTTGGTTTCCATTCTTTGGGTAGATACCCAGAAGTGGTATTGCTGGATCATATGGTAGGTTCATTCCCATTCATCTGAGGATCCTCCATACTGTTTTCCAAAGTGGTTGCACTAATTTGCAATCCCACCAATAATATATTAGGGTTCCCACTTCTCCACACCCTTGCCAGCATTTGTTAAAAAAAAAGAAGAAAATGTAGGTTCTTTATTTTTCTGCAACAGATCTCATGTGAATGAGCCTCACTTGACATTTTATTCATGGTTTCTGCATTTTTTCGGTAATATGCTTACTTTCAGGAAAATGCTCAGTTTTTGGAATATTCTCTCCATTAACAATCTCCTAAGAAGGCATCAGGAACTTGAATTAGGGGAACTTAGCCTCCTGGAGAGAGGTAAGGGAGCCTCAGTCTTTGGGCTTCCCCCTTGTCTGGATTGGTCTCTGCCACAGGGAAAGTCTTGGGGGGTCTTTAGATTTTCTCTCTTATGCTTTCTTGAAGGGGTAAGTTTGTTCCTTTCTCTTCCTTGGGACCTCAATGGCAGATGTAATGCAAGAAGAAAATGAGTGTATCAATTATATATATGCCGATACATATGTGCACACACACATACATACACATACATGTATAACACAAATATCTTTTATTACTTTTTTTATTGTCTGAATGAGATGGTAAGAATGTATAAAAAGCTCCCTAGTGCTGGTGAAAAAGAAAAGAAAGGTCAAATCTGGAAAACAACCAAATCCTAGCTGGATTTAACCATTCCATAATGTATTATATACTAAAAATATGTCATTGCGCATGATAAGTACATATAATTTTATCTGTCCATTTAAAATAGAAAAATAAATATAGTAAACAGAAAGAAAAAAAAGAAGACACTTTTTCAGTAACAAATTTCTTTGAGGCTTTGTGTAATATTTTGTACTTTGTTCTGTTTGATCTCAATAAAAGGCTTACTCAAGAAAGTGATGGTGCTGAACATGGTGGCATATGCCTATAATCCTAGCACTTGGGAGGCTGAGACAGGAGGGTTGCAGGTTTGAGGCCAGCCTCAGCAACTCACGAGACCCTCAGCAATCTAGAGAAGACTTGTTTCAAAACAAAAATAAAAAAAATAAAAAATAAATTAAAAAGCGCTGGGGTGTAGCTCAGAGGTAGAATGCCCCTGGGTTCAATCCCCAACACACACACACACACACACACACACACACACACACACACACACTCACACACAAATAGAAAAGAAAAGAAAGAAAGAAAATGAAAGGATAAGAAAAAAGAAAGGAGAAAAGGAAAAGAAAAGCAATGGTGACAAGCTGATCACATTTTACTTTTTCTATTACTGTTTCAAGTTTTCAGTTTGTTTTACTTCTACTTTTGATAGGCATATAATGGTTGTACGGATTATAGGGTGCAATGTGAAGCTTCAATTTATGTATACATTGTGCAATGATCAAATCAGGATGATCCGCATATCCATCACCTTAAACATTTGTCAACTCTTTGAGATAAGAATATTCAAAATCCTCTCTTCTAGTCCTTTTGAAATACACTGCTCTATTGCCATACATTGTTATACTGTCTGTTTGTTAAGAAAGAACAGTTCTCTTGTCCTGTTTCCTTTTATTTGAGAAATTATATCAACTCTCCCTCAATGAGGAAGCCAAGTGTTGGGTGTGTGCTGTCTTAGCTTGCATGTTAGTCTTTCTCCATGGGACTTCCCTGAGGTCCCTTGGGTGAAGCATGGAGCCTGTGTGGTCCCCTGTGTAGCCAGGTTATTACCTGGGACACTTTCCCTAATTGTGTTAGTCTAAGAAGACTACACCCGTGCCAGGATGGATCTGGTCATTTAGGAAGCAGAGATTGAATCACTGAGTTTTGTTTGCAATTTCTAAATAATGTGCATTGTGTCGTTGCACACGTTCATTCATGTTGCGATGGAGAGGGTACCCTCACTTATCTCCAGACTCCTGAGAGGCCAAGAAAGTGACCAACGGGTGGTGATATCATGTCAGACCATAAACCATGGGAAGTTCAGCTGTACACCCATTATATTCCTAAAAGTGCTTGCCTACAAAGTCAACTTGGTGACTTATGTATTCTGACCCTCACTTTTAATCCTGATTAATTTTAACTGATCAACACACACACACACACACACACACACACACACACACACACACACACGTGGTTTTTTTCCATCTCACTTAACACCTTCAAATACACTATATAGTGTATTTATTTTTGTTTGAATTTTAACTATCTAGTAAAGTGAAGCTTTAGATCTTCCTTTCAGCTTCTAGTGTCATACAAAAACAGTGAGACACTTGTGGTGCTATAAACTGAGAAAATTGAGAATCCCTGCTTTACATGTTTTTTATTTTAGGAGTGTGTGTGTTGGGGGGGGGGGGGGCTGGACTGGGAATTGAACCCAGAGGTATTACACCTCTGAACAACATTCCCAGCCATATTTTTATTTTTGTTTTGAAACAGAGTCTCACTAAGTTGCAGAGGGCCTTGCAAAGTTGCTGAGGCTGGCCTTGAACCTGCGGTCCTCCCATCTCAGCCTCTCAAGTACTGGGATCACAAACCTGTGCCATTATGGAATGCTTTATAACATTCTAGTTGCAGCTGCAAACTGGGTCTGGTAGTACACACCTGTTATCTCAGTACTTAAGAGGTAGAGACAGGAGGATTGCAGGCTCTAGGCAAGTCTCAGAAACTTAGAGAGACCCTGTTTCAAAATAAAAAATAAAATAGGGCTGGGGGCATAGCTCAGAGTTGGAACATCTTTGGGTTCAATCCCCAATACCAAGAAAAAAATGCAGTTCTATGCCTTTTTCTTCTCATTAGAAAGAAATGCTATCCTGAAATTTGATATTTACCATTCCCATCAATATTTTATGCTTTCATTGTATGTTTGTTTCTACGTATATATCATATTGACTTTGTATGGTTTATGTTTTATAAAAATAATCTCAGGTACATTATCTTTCTTGGACTTGCTTTTGGTCTACCATGCAGAGATACCCTCTTAATTGGCACCACTTTATAATAAATATTACTGTCTGCTAGGGTGAGTTCCTCAGCCTTGTTCTAATTTCAAATTATCCTGGCTCTTATTTGCCTTATGTTCGACATATTAATTTTAAAATGAACACTTCAGATTCTACAGATACAATGACAGGATTGTGATTGGAAGTGCACAGAATTTATATACTAACTTGAAAATAATTGACATATTTGTGTAATCATTGCTTTATTCTTTGTATCATTTAATAAAGGTCTCTGTCTGCATAAGCCAGGTTTAGACTAATTTCTAGTTGTTTTTTTTTTTATATTGTGTGTCCGGTCCCGTTCATAGCAGGGAGTCATCAGAGTGGGATTCACCACATGGTCCTGTATCTTTCTTAGTGAACACAGAGTGGGCCATAGGAGCATCCTGGAGACTGTTCTTATGCCAGGATGGTTACCAGCAGCTTAACTAGACACAAAATGACTACAAGTCACCGACATATATGCCACTGAGCCCCAACTACATGCCTCCTGTGTTCAGCCCACCCCCCCTTGTCAGATCCCATAAGCACCTGTCTTATTTCTAGCACCGCCTCCTAAGGTAGATGTCAGAAATACAGGAGGATGGAAAGTAGGTTTGCCAGGGACTTTGCTCATGTTAGCACCAAAAGTTCCACATCCCAGGAATTCCCTTCATTCATGAACAAACCAAGAAAACTCATTTTTTGGAGGATGAGACAGTGATCATAGCTGACAGTGGATCAAATAACTAGTAAAATTTGCAAAAAAAAAAAAAAAGTATGATACAGAGAACACTCTGCTGGGGTCCCTTCCTAGGGCTCTAGGAACAACCCATGAAGTAAGGAACCTAATTTTGAGGACTTGAGCTTACATTCCAAGTAAATCTGGTAGGTTTTTAATTTGGGTCTTTAATCTCTCTTCAAAGTCATTGTTTATCTTAAATTTATTTTTGGCTCAGATTCTGCTTATTCTTTCTGGTCCTGCTCACTCTGGTTGCAGAGGTCCTTAGGTGGTTCGTGAGGTTCTGGATCTGTGTTTTGTGACTCCAGGGGCTACCTGTGGAGTCTGCATGTGGCCAGGGCCATGTGTGTGTGTGTGTGTGTGTGTGTGTGTGTGTGTGTGTGTGTGTGTGTGTTATGTTATTTTGCTGTCATGACAGAGCCAACAAGTCCCTAGAGACCTGTTATATCAAAAACTCATGTAGTGCCCTTATTTTTATAATTCAAAAAAATTTGGAGAATTATAAGTAATGCTATGATACTGGGCAAAGGTACATAGAACAGATTTGTGTGCATAACTGGATCAGTAAGTGACATGATGCTGGTCAACAGACATCATTACCTAAATATATTGCAGTATTTACATGCGATGACCTTGCCTTCTTCAACAAAAGGTTTGTGTTCATCACCTTAATATCAACTCATATGTAAGGATATTTCTCTGAGCCAGGAGCCATGGCACATGCCTGTAATCCCAGTTCTTGGGAGTCTGAGACAGGAGGATTACAGGTTCAAGGCCAGACTCAGCAACATAGCAGGATGAGACTCTGTCTCAAATTAAAAAAGTAAAATTGGGCTGGGGGTATCGCATCGAGGTAGAATGCCCCTGGTTTCAATTCCCAGTACCAAAATAGTAAAACAAAGAAAATAAATAAATAGGATATTTATCTAAACTACTGTCAACAAAAGCTGAATTCAGCAGTAGCCTTTATCAGTGGTTTTGCTTTCCATTACTCTATAGTTCTGGAAATAAGCAACTCACAAGGTTTTAATAACTTTTATTATAGCATAGTGGTATATATAATGGCTTGGAAACAGAATGACCACCTAGCCCTCATGGAAACAGGATGGCAATGTAGGAAGTGGAGTTTGGTTGTAACTTCAGCAGCATATGAATCTATTGTAATGAATTTACCTGGGTGGCAGCCTGGGCTGTAGGGTACAGCTGGAGAAGGTCCTGGGGCTGCAGCCTTGAGGATTATAAATGCTTCCTCCTCTGAGAATGCTGAGTAGTATAGTATACTCACTCTATATTAGCAGTAGTTTTATAAATTTCTCACTGTGCCTAATGTCTAAACTAAATTTTATCATAGGCATCTATCTATAGGAGAAATGATAACAGATATAGGGTTTGGAGCCATCCATGGTTTAAGGCATTCACAAAATGTTCTAGAATAAATCTCCTATGCATAGGGCAGGAGGCTACTCTATTTTTCAAATAAACAAAAGCCAAGAAACAGCGATGTCCTGCTATCGTCTCGAAATGTCCTGCTATCGTCTCGAAGACAGTTCTGTTTGCTGAAGGCTGGGGGGGGGGGGCACTGTCAGTTCAGCCTCTGAAATGAACACAGAAGAAGTCAGTGTGGGTCCTAGAGCTTGCCTTCAATTTTGGGGCTGGACTGCTATACTGTAGGATTTACCAGAGATATCGAGACTAGGGTGGGGTGAAGGTGTGACTCACACTTGGCCACTTGGAAAGGCTTGCAAGGAGTGCTGTCTCTGGCCATGTGACCAGCAGGGGTCATCTGCCACCTTTTGATGGGTGAGTCAGCTCAGAACTCCTCATTACAAACTATAGTGCTCCAGGAGAACAAAGGATATGGGATGATTAGTGAGGCATTTTGAGAAAGTATTGAACAGGGGAAAAGAGAAGCCACCCATAGCCAGGTTCTCATGCTGGATCCAACATTAGCAAAGTTTGGTGACTTCTAGAGAGACCTCACTCTCTCTATGCCTCGATTTCCCTTTCAATAGGAGGGAGAAACAAGGTTCTGCAGAAGAACTCCAGCTCTAGCTTGGCCTAAATGTTATCTTGCTTCGCCTTCACAACAACTCTTCAATGTTGGTATCACTTGCAGAGATATGCACGGTGGATGGAATTCCCAAGGACATAATCCCAGGGAAAGGCTGAGCTGGAATTCCACCCCAGGTCTCTGCCTGCCAGGCCTCCTTCCTCATCTTCCTTCATCACTGTGCACCTGTTGTGTTGTTTCCCTAAAGTTCCACCGAAGCAGGTACAGGAGAGGCTGCACAGGAGAGTGGGTGATCATCTAGGATAATTTCATTTTTATTATAAATGCTTGCATTTTAAACAGTGTAAGATCATACTGATTAGAAAAATGTAGAACACACACACACACACACACACTGGATGCTATTTAGTCATGTAAGGAAAGGAATTCTGTGTATTCCGAGTGAAAGAAACCAGGCACAGAAAGACAAGTACTGCAGGATCTCACTCATATGTGATATCTAAAAATGTTAATTTCTTAGTAACTGAGAGTAAAATGGTGATTTGGTTTCAGGGGCTGGGGTGGGAGAAATGCAAAAATATTGGTCAAAAGGAACAAACTTCCTGTAATAAGATGAATAAGTTCTGGAGACCTAATGTGCAGTATGGTTACTACAGTCAATATTTCTGAATTGTTTGTTTGAAATTTTGTCAAGAGTAGATCATAAATGTTCTAACAATATACACATATACACACACATACACACACGGAAACACACACAATGGTAACTTTGTGTGATAGTGGATGTATTTACTAAATTAACTGTGGTGATCATTTCACAATGTATATGCACATCAAATCATCATGGTCTATACCTTAAATAAATACAATCATTATTTGTCAATTATTCCTTAATAAATCCAGGTGTGGAGGGAATCCAGATCTTCTAAAACAACAATTAAGATGGCTTCTCAAAGAATGAATTCATATATATTTGTGGCATGAGTGTGTGTGTGTGTGTATATGTGTGCATGTCTGAGTGTGTGTATGTATGTGTATGTGTGTATGCGTGTGTATGTGTGTATGTGTGACTGTGTGTGTACGTGTGAGTGTGTATGTGTGAGTGTGTGTATGTGTGACTGTGTGTTCATGTGAGTGTGTGTATGTGTGTGTATGTGTGAGTGTGTGTATATGTGTGTGTATGTGTGTGTATATGTGTGTGTATATGTGTGTGTATGTGTGTGTATATGTGTATGTATGTGTGAGTGTGTGTGTGTGTGTGTGTGCCTGTGTTTATATGAGCTCTGTAAGCTTGGAGCAGTGTCTTCCTTCTGTGGTCCTCTTATTCCACAATTATAAACAGGACCGAACAACTTTTCTCACCAGGCTCTTGGAGGCATTAACAAATCAGCAGACGTCCACATACCTTATACACAAGCAGCATACACATTTACTCTGTGGGGTGACAAGATCTACGGGAATGAGTGGGTATCAATTTATGTGTCATCTCTGCATGGGTGGAGGAAGTGGTAAAGACTATTTCATGGAAACAAAAACATAGGCATTGATTGGTGTCATATCAACCGGATTTAAATCCTGACTGGGTCACATACCAGCAAGATTCATAGTCTAGCTGGAACCCCAAATATAAAACTCAACCATGCCCAGGGATGGGAAAGTTTGGCCTAAGAGGTTAGGTCCTGGAAGACAAACACTTGAAGGCCCCAGCTTCCCCTGCAGCTTCTTGACTTGACACAAGCCCTGGAAATGCACAGAAGCCACCAGGAAGGCCTGTGGCAGGTGCCGGCCACTGCCTCCAATGCTCTCCCTTCCTCTGGCTGCTTCTGTCTCCTTGGGACTTGTGTTAAGAACTTGAACTTCACAATTTCATATCATTTAAGAAAAAAGAGATATTGGGGAATTCAAGGGGCATCCACTTGGCAAACACGAAAGCCACCTTCGAGACGTCTTTAGAGGTTCCATCAGGTTCCTGCACTCCGTGGAGTTTCCCCCCTGCGGAGCTCATTGGAGGCTTCAAGCCCAGACTGCTGATAGCCTGTGGCAGCAATTAGAGCAACTGCCCTTCAACACGGGCTTTATTTTATCCTGTGATTGCTCCGGCGAGCGACACACAGCATCCAGCAGGCAGCGATAGCATTACCTCTTATCATTGTCATTTTCTATTTCATTTCTGTTCAGCTGCCTTAAATACTGGAAAAGTGGTACTGCTTAAAAGGCTGAACCGTGTGCTTCCAGGTTTATCAGAAAAAGGCAGAAACCAGGCTGGGTAGTTTTAAGGGCACAGGAAAAACAACATAATTTAGTGACAGAAGGTTTTGAATTACAGTGGGCAAAAAGATAAGCGGGGTTCTGCTTAAGACTTTAAACATCCAAATAGGTGCATTTAAAATAAACACCCCCATGGACTGAAACTGAACTCTCATGCTTCTTGCTATCAACATAAAGCAAGCTGCTCAGGAGTGGCTTTCATCAATTCTAAGGATTAAACTGTATGGAATGCGTTTGGGATTCAGTAGCACATTCTGAGAATACACAGTGTTTTTGTCTGGGCATGTTTTAGTCATGTGGTAACTGGAACAGCTCTTTCTGGGTGCTTTTTTTTTTTGAGACTTTAATTTGAATATGATGATAGCTATCATGTATTGAGTCCTTTTATCTGCTAGATAAGACCTGCTTTATATATAATTTCACCTTAAGACTTTATATATAATTTCAGTCAACTCTTACCAAATCTCATAAGTGGTATTCTAGTTGAAGAAATCAAGACTCAAGAGAGATTATTTACTTGTCCTAAACCAAATAGTTAGAAGGTAATCAGAGAGCTAAAATTCCAGAAAAGAGGGGTATTAGAGACTCAAGGTAACAGCTGATTTTTCACACTAAAAAAATCATGTCTTTCCTCCCAGGTCACATCTACAATACATGAAAAATAAACATGGCCCAGTCACATGCCTGTAATTCCAGTATTTGGGAGGCTGAGACAAGAGGATCCCAGGTTTGAGGACAGCCTCAGAAATTTACTAAGATCTTCAGTAACTTAGCTAGACCCTGTTTCAAAGTAAAACATTAAAAAAAAAAAAGGGAGAGGGGGAGGCTGAGGGTGTAGATCAAAGGTAGAAAGCTCCTGGGTTCCATCCCCAGTACTAAAATAAATGAATAAAACTATGGCCATGTCTAAGAAGGCATCGATTGTAAGATGTTCGTTCACAGAGCACAAAGGAAAACACCCGACCAATTTAAAAGGACACAATTCCAGGATGTTCTGATTTCAGATGTAAAAATGCGGAAGTAGGGTGATGGGAGCCCCTTATATTATGATTCAAGAAAATGGCAACTCAAAAACTAGGCTGAAATATATGCAGCAAAGAAATAACATGAAGGCTCAGTTTGCAGTCAAACTGATGACAAGCTAGACACCTCTGGTTACTTCTTGCTTTCTCCAAAGAGGAAAATAAAATCCAGACACCCGATCATCAGTGTTCCCGATTTCTGCCGGCAGATGGCAGTGCAGGCCACCGGATATGCCCTATGGCCTTCTGGGACCAGTTCTGGGGACCAGAGCGAGTGGCAAAACTTGCTTCACGGCTGTAATTTGTAATTGCTCTTTTTGAGCTGGTTCGAGCTGGACAGTCATTTCTGTGTTGTTTCCCTCAATCTCTTTTCTCTTCTCTGATATCTTCTTTCTCCTAGTTAACTATTTTCCTCCCCACATTTATGGAGTCTGAAACAAGTCAATTTGAAATGGAAATAAATGCACTGTTGTTTATCCTTACACTTCAGATTAAATATCCAGGGTTTGGTTAAATGGTCAAGTAAAAGGAAGTTATTGCCTCTTTTTTGGGGGGGGGTGGGGGGAAGCAGTTTTGGGATTGAATCTAGGGGTTTCTACTTCTGAACTATGTCCCCAGCCCGCTATATTTATTTTTATTTTGAAATAGAGTCTAAGTCGCTGAGGCTGACCTTGAACCTGCGACAATCCTCCTATCTCAGCCTCCCAAGAAGCTATTGTCTCGATTATTCCACTTGTTCATATATCTAGAAACTATTTCTCACGGGTTCTCTTACACCTCTTGATGCATCTGGCAATTACGTCTATTTGTATCACTTTCCTCTTGAAACCCCCACATGCCCTCCAAAGGCCCGTCCTACGAAGTCTAAGCATGGAAATATGATTCTGAATCACTCTCCCCACCTCAGTATAGACCACCACACCAGCTCAGCTCCCTGCAACCACCTTTGAACACGTGAACTCTGTTCATTCCTGACTCTAGAACTTAGCAGAGCACTTCCCTTTCCCTGAAAAGTTCTGCCCTTGCTCTGCCCATAAAACCTCATGCTCTTCTCTTACAACTAAATTCAGGTTTCTTGGTGGACCCTTTTCTCACTTGAACCATTGCATCCTCACGCCCCTGATGGTTCTTAGCAGCTCTCCATGCACACTCCCTGGCGTGCCAGACATTTGCAATGACTAGTTACCGATGTGGCAATCTTCCTCCCCCTGTCTTATTTATAGTTGTATTCCCAGCACCCGGCCTAGAGCTGGAGTTATGGTAAGTACTCAATTGGTGTTTATTGAATGAATAATTAAATGCCTCTTTTCTAGAATATACCAGAATTGATATTCCCCAAAGGGTTATTTTTTAACTTCTGCACATTAGGATTACCCAGAAAGCTTTTAAAACTCCTGAGGAAGAAATTCTGCTGTTTGCAACAACCTGGATGGAATTGAAGGGCATTATGTTGAGTGAAAAAAGCAAAACCCAGAAGGACAGCTACTGCCTGATTTCTAGAGAATATTGTGCCGAGTTAGATCCACCGGTCACAGGAAGTCAAGGGGAGTATTTTTTTTTTTCTCCTCATATGTGGAAACTAGAGAAAGAGTAGGAAATAAAAGAGACCGCAGA
>PVLC010019638.1:0-30331 GCA_004027655.1 Graphiurus murinus
GTCTCACTAAGTTGCGGAGGGCCTCACTAGGTAGCTGAGGCTGGCCGCGAACCTGGATCCTCCGGTCTCAGCCTCCCAAATGCTGGGACAAGCATGCGCCACCACGCCTGGCTTCCTATTAACTCTTATTGCTCCAGAGTATCACTCTATTCATCTTATTATTCTCTCTCCAACATCATCATTTTTTTTCCTCTTTCCTGCTTGACTATTTTATCTTCAAACCAAACTCCTCCTGACCAAGTTTCCTATACCAGTAATTGCATCTTTTCTTTGCTCCCCTTTGCAGCAAACTTCACAAAAGAAGTCTCAAAGCTGGACATGGAGGCACACAACTGTAATTTGTGTGGCTGGACATGGTGGCTCAGAGGTAGAATGCCCCTGGGTTCAATCCCCAGAACCAAAAAATGAATAAGTAAATATAAAAAATTTGTCAGCCGGGTATAGTGGCACATGCTTGTAATCCCAGTACTTGGGAGGCTGAAACAGGAGGATCACAGGTTCACAGTCAGCCTCAGCTACTTAATGAGGCCCTCTGCAACTTAATGAGACCCTGTTTCAAACTAAAGAATAAAAAGTAGGGCTGGGGTGCACCTTGGAGTTAGAAAGTCCCTGGGTTCAATCCCCAATACCAAAAAAAAAAAAAAAAAAAAAAAAAGGTCTGGTTCCACAAAGGAATTTTTAAGGAGATACAGCTGTTCTGTCCACACTGTAGTGGTGGACAGGTGACTGTACCCTCATCAAAGCCACTTGAAAAAACATATGAAACGTGGTAGCACACGCTTGTAATCCCAGCATTTGGGAGGCTGAGACTGGAGGATCCGGGTTCTCGGCCAGCCTCAGCTGCTTAGTGAGGCCCTCTGCAACTTAGTGAAACCCTGGTTCAAAATGAAGAATAAAAAATAGGGCTGGGCTATATAGCTCAGAGGTAGAATGCCTCTGGGTTCCATCTCCAGTACTGCAAAAAAAAAAACAAAACAAAAAAAAAACACATATGAAACATTTAAAAAGCAACCATATGGGCTAGTAATCCCAGTACTCTGGAGGCTGAGACAGGAAGATTGCAGGTTAAGGCCAACCTTGGCAACTTAGTGAGACCTTGTTAGAAGATTTTAAAGATAGGACTGAGGGTGTAGCCCAGAGGGTGAATGCCCCCAGTTTCAACCCCCAGTGCCCTACACATAACATACACACACACACACACACACACACACACACACACACACACACACACACAGAGTCAACCATATGAAAAATTTAAAAATCAACCAGGAAGTCTAGGGATTCCAGGGTGGAATACAGACTGAAAATTATCTAACTGAATTCTAGATGTATGGTATAATTCCAAGGAACTGACCTGAGTAACTTTGGAAAATATTGACTGGAAACTGAAAGACCAAAGACAAAGGAATTAACATTGTATTCCTGTTGGTAAATGTATTTCATGAAAGAGTACATGCTACCATTTCAGAACTTTTATATTGCAGTTGAGTAAATGGATAGTGGTTGGTAAGAGCCAGAGTTCTTGCTGTTGGAGAGAGACTTCACAAGTAATCAAGAAAGCAAGACGAGCCGGGCATGGTGGTGCATGCTTGTAATCCCAGCATTTGGGAGGCTGAGACTGGAGGGTCTGGGTTCTCGGCCAGCCTCAGCTGCTTAGTGAGGTCCTCCGCAACTTATTGAGACCCTGTTTCAAAATAAAGAATTTAAAAAAAAAAAAAAAAAAGAAAGCAAGACTGGAATGAATACTGTTGTGATGGCATAGAGTCAAGATGTGTGTGTGTGTGTGTGTGTGTGTGTGTGTGTGTGTGTGTGTTATATTCTAACTCTGTCTACCTGGAGGGCCCAGAAGCAATAATATCCCTGTAAGCTGGGCATGGTGCCGCACACTTGTATTCCCAGCATTTGGGAGGCTGAGACTAGAGGATCCAGGTTCGCAGCCAGCCTCAGCTACCTAGTGAGACACTCCGCAACTTAGGGAGACCCTTTTTCAAAATAGAGAATAAAAAATAGGGCTGGGGGTATAGCTCAGAGGTAGAATGCCCCGGAGTTCAACCCCCAGTACATCATATCATTATCCAATAAAAGGAACCAGGACTTCTTAAAGAAATGGCTGACCCTAGGGCTGGGGCAGGAAATATATGAGGAGCATTGGAACATTTTGTAATTCCAGAAAGTAAATAAGTGCTAAAAACAGAAGGTTAGTGTGATGGTTAATTTCGGGTGTCAACTTGGTTGGATTGGGAAATGTCTAAAATATGGATCAAGCCTTGATTTTGGATGTGTCTATAAGGGCATTTCCAGAGAATATTGGCATGTAAGACAGTGAATACAGTAGGGACGACCTGCCCTGAGTGTGAGCAGCACAGGACCATCCAATTACCTGAGGGCCAGACAGAACAGGAAAGCAGAAGAGTCTCCCTCCCTCCCTCCCTCCCTCCCTCCCTTCCTTCCTTCTGGAATGGGGTGTGTTTTCTTCTGCTGCTGCCCTTGGGCATCACATTCAGGTTCTTTAGCCTTTGGACTCTAGTGGCCCTTGAAGGCTCTCAGGCCTTTGGCCATGGACTGGAGAATGTATCATCGGTCTTCCTGAATCTAAGGCTTCCAGCTTCTTGGAGTGAGTCATCACTACCATCTTCTCTGGCTCTTCCAGCTTGCAGATAGCCATTGTGGAACTTTTCAACTTCTGTGATTGTTATGGTTTGAATATAAAGTGACCTCCAGAAAATTCATGCATCAGACAATGCATCTAATTTCAGAAGTGGGACACAACTGGTGGAGGTTGATCACTGGGGGCATGGCCTTGGAGACTATATATGTCCCTTATGCCCCCCATATTTGTCTCTCTTTGTCTTTGCCCCCCTTTTTCCCTCCCACCCCCACCACCATGAGGTAAGAGCAGCTTTCCCTCTAGCATGCCTGAGCTTTTTCTGCCTTAGAGCCAGCCAACCATGGACTGACCTATGAAACCATGAGCCCTAAATAAACCTTTCTTCCTCTGAGTTGCACTTGTCGGGTATTTTGTTCACAGCAGTGGAAAAAGCTAACTAAAACAGTGATTCTGAGCCAATTTCCTAATGAACCATATACTTGTATTTGGCTATATTTCTCTGGAGAACCTTGACTATCTGTATAGAGTTGTCAAAGGGATCAGAACCAACTGAAAGAGCTGATAATGGCCACACTGGAATAGATGACCTGGTGGGAGGCAGGGTCTGTGTGGAGGCATGGCAGGGGCTGAGGGTATCATATCTTTGACTAGAGGAGTCAAGGGCATAACATTATTGACCAGGACAGTCTGGGGAATGGGAATCAGGTTGGCAAAACCAATAAATTGACAAAATGTCTAAAAGAAGCTATTGTTGGGTGGACACTTATGCTTAGGGGAAATGATGGGACAAGTGTGTTGGTTACTGGGGGAGAAATGGAGGTCAGATGATGTGAGGATTTCTGAAAGCAGGATGGAGGGAGGCAGCCACTGAGGACCCAAGGCTGATCAAGAATCCAGAAAGGAGAGTTTGGGAGCAGGTGGGGTTCATGAGGGATCAGGAAGGGGGGTTGTAGGGCAAGGTGTGCGGGCTCTCATGGTGAAATGGAGAAGGGCCAAAGGATCTTATAAAATGGAACTATGATTAGTGAGTACATGTAGGAAAATAGGTGGGAATTTTGAACAGAATTGTGGGGAGCTGGTAGTGATGCTTAGGAAGGTCTGTTTAGACCTGTCCAGTGTTATATTTTCCTAGAATTTAGTGTTGAGAGGAAAAGACTGGTCAAATACTAGGTATGGGGCTAATTTGAGGTGTCAGGTAAAATGCTCACCTTTGATTTATTTATTTGTGTGTGTGTGTGTGTGTGTGTGTGTGTGTGTGTGTGTGTGTTTTCCCGGGAATTGAACTCAGAGGCATTCTACCTCCAAGCTACATCCCCAGACCAATTTTATTTCTTATTTAGAAACAGGGTCTCACTAGGTTGCTAAGAGCCTCACTAAATTGCTGAGGCTGTCCTTGAACCTGCCATCCTCCAGTCTCAGCTTCCCATGTACTGTGATTACAAGTATGTGCCACCACACCCAGCTTTTTTTTTTTTTTTTTTAACCACCTGGCTGGGAGCAGCCACAAGTGCCTTCACCTCCCCCCCCCCCCTCTCTCTGTCTTTCTCTCTGTCTCTCTGTCTCTCTGTCTCTCTCTCCCTCCCTCCCTCCCTTCCTTTTTTTTTTTTTTCCAGAACTGGGGATTGAACCCAGGGACATTCTACCTCTGAGGTACACCCCCAGCCCTATTTTCTTATTCTTTATTTTGAACCAGGGTCTCACTAAGTTGTGGAGGGCCTCATTAAGTAGCTGAGGCTGACTGTGAACCTGCAATCCTCCTGTTTCAGCCTCCCCAGTACTGGGATTACAAGAATGTGCCACCATGCCCAGCTTCCTCACCATTGATTTAAAGCACTTTAAAAAGCAAAACAACAAAAAACATTGCCAGAGACAGGTGTGGTGGCACACGTGTGTTTGTAATCTCAGCATTTGGGAAGCTGAGACCGGAAGATCCTGGTTCACGGCCAGCCTCAGCTACCTCGTGAGGCACTCCACAACTTAGTGAGACCCTGTTTCAAAATAAAGAATTAAAAAAATAGGGCTACAGTATATAGCTTGGAGGTAGAATGCCCCTGAGTTCAATCCCCAGTACCAAAAAAAAAAACCAAAACAAAACAAAAAAAACAACAACAAAAAAAACGTTGCCAAGCACAGTGGTGCATACCTGTAGTCCCAGTACTTAGGAGGCTGAGACAGAAGGACTGCAAATTCTAGGCCAACTTCAGCAATTTATTTATTTATTTTTTTTTTTTTTTTTTTTTTTCAGTACTGGGGATTGAACTCAGGGGCATTCTACCTCCGAGCTACACCCCCAGCCCTATTTTTTATTCTTTATTTTGAAACCGAGTCTCACTAAGTTGCAGAGTGCCTCACTATGTAGCTGAGGCTGGCCGCGAACCCGGATCCTCCGGTCTCAGCCTCCCGAATGCTGGGATTACAAGCATGCGCCACCACGCCCGGCCAACTTCAGCAATTTAATGAAAGCCTGTTTTAAAATTAAAAAGTAAAAAGTGCTAGGGGTGTGGCTCAGAGGTAGAATGTCCCTGGGTTCAATTCCTAGTACCAAAAAAAGGAAAAAAAGAAAAAACAAAACCTAGAATGATGCCAAATAAGCAACTTAATAATGCATCTCAAGGCCCTAGAAAAACAGGAACAAAATCCAAAACAAGTAGAAGACAGGAAATAAGATCAGAGCTGAAATTGATTAAATAGAGAATAAAAAATACAAAGCATAAGTGCAATGAAGAGTTGGTTCTTTGAAAAGATAAATGACATTGGTAAACTCTTAGCCAACCTAACCAAAAGATAGAAAGAGGGCCCAAATTAATAATGAAAAAGAAGATATCACCTCAGACAGCTCAGAAATCTAAGTGATTAAAAGGGGCTAATTTGAAAACTTATAATGCAAAAAATTGGAAAATCTAAAAGAAATTGACAAAATTCTAGACACATATAATCTACCTAAATTGAATCAAGAGAATAGACAAAACCTAAACAGACTAATAACAAGCAATGAGATTGAAGCAATAATAAAAAGACTTCTAACAAAGAAGAATCCAGAGCCAGCTGGATTCCTGACTGAATTCTACCAGACCTTTAAACAGAAACTAATACCAATGCTCCTCAAACTATTCTGTGAAGTAGAAAGGTATAAAGTTATTCCAGTCCATTCTATGAAGCCAGTATCACCCTGATACCAAAATCAAATAAAGACATATCAAAAACTACACAGCAATATACTTAATGAGCATAGGTGCAAAAATCCTTAATAAAATATTATCAGTTCACATCCAAAATCACATCAAAAAGATTATTTATCATGACCAAGTTGGTTTCATTCCAGGGATGTAAAGTTGGTTCAAAATATGCAAAGCAAGCTGGGCATGGTGGTGCACATTTGTAATCCCAGTACTTGGGAGGCTGAGACAGGAGAATTGAAGGTTGGCAGCCAACCTCAGCTACTTAGTGAGGCCCTCTGCAACTTAGTGACACTCTGTTTCAAAATAAAGAAAAAAGAGGAATTCCGGGAAGATGACTTCGGAGTGAGACACCTCTCAATAGGCACTGTGAGCTCGATTCAAATTAGCCATAGAGGCATCTTCTTGACAGAAGAAAAAAAAAAAAAAAAAACCAAAAGGTGAACAACGCTACAAAACCTGAAATACAGCTGATCAGAATCTGGAAGGCTGACCAGGAGAGCAAAGAAGCCTGTCTCTGTGGCTGCAGTGCCACGCTGCAGAGTGAGAGCCGCCATTGAGCCAGCTCCCAGCGTGGGGTCTACTGACAAAGGAATATATAACAACCTGCTACATTTCCAGCGACCAGAGGTGGAGTGAGCGAATCTTGAACTCCTCATCCTAGCCAGGTAGCATATCGAGGCACCTTCGACAGTGACCGAAACGCGTGGTACGACCAGCTTAAGCCTGCACAGGGCCATCCCAGCTCACCTCTCACTACAGAGCGGGAGCAGAGATAACTGCACTGCAGAGCTTGAATCAAAACTGCCGCAGGAGCAGCTTCTTGACGGAAGGAAGGAGAAGCAAATCAGCATAAAAGTGAGTAAAGCAACAGGGGCAGTTGCTCGGAACCCAGAGAGCAGACCAGGGAGAACGGGGGCAGGGGGGGAGGAGCCGGTGCGTGCGTGGCAGTAGCAGGCACCATCTTGTCAGCCACCATTTTGTCTGCTGCCCACAGCAGAAGGGATCTACCCAAAAGATCTGCAGAGGCCAAATCAGGTCTGTTCTTACAAACTTGTAGGGATTTTTTTTTTTTTTTCCAGTACTCGGGATTGAACTCAGGGGCATTCTACCTTCGAGCTATACCCTCAGCCCTATTTTTAATTCTTTATTTTGAAACCAGGTCTCACTAGGTTACGGAGTGCCTCACTAGGTAGCTGAGGCTGGCCTCGAACCCGGATCCTCCGGTCTCAGCCTCCCAAATGCTGGGATTACAAGTATGCACCAAGACGCCCGGCTTGCAGGGATTTTTATTTTGTTTCTTACTGTTGTTTTTGTTTCCGGAGGTTTTTGTTTTGTTTCATTTTTACTCTGTTTTCACCTTGCATTGCTTCGATTTATCTATGTTTGTTCAGAAGATTGGTTGCTTTGTTAGCTTTTTCTAGACCTGTAGCGTCCCACACAACACGGGGTAAACCAAGCGGGCCAGCTGCTTCACCTGCCGGGGCCGAGCGAGAAGGAGAATGTCGAGGCTGGGCCCACCACCCTGGGGAGTTGAGATCCCCCCCAAAAAACTGCACCGAGCCGGGATTCTATCAGCGACCAGGCACTGCAGGATCTCAGCTTTATACGAACACACAATAGTATATATAGGAAGGTCAGATAGGGAGGTGAAGCTGGGGCGGGAGCCAATGGGAGCTGCAGGGGACGGAAGTGGGCCTTTCCTTGACCCATGCACCGGATTCCCTAGGGCGGAGGGGTCATATTTGACCAAGAAAGGACAGAGCCTGTGAGTGCCTAATGCCACATGACAAGAGCTGCCCTTACATAGACCCTAGAAGTCAACACCTGAAACCCTCCAAAGACACCAATAGAGCAGGCAGAAGAAGTACCAGAGAAATTGCAACTCAGTACAAGATACCATTCACAGAGAGAAAATAAAAATAAGAAACCTATAAATTTAGAGAAAGCATGCAAGAGCAGCAAAGTTATAAATTTAAGAACACGGAAACCATGGGAAGGAAAAATACCAAAGAAACAATGAGTCAACACAACCCCACAATAATAGAACTCAATGACACTGAATGGTAGAGCTTACCAGAAGATCAATTCAGGTCTTTAATAATAGAAATGATACAAAACTTCCAGAAAGAATGCAGAGAGAGCTAGAAAGAAATAAAGGAACAATAAACAAAGAATCTGATACCCTGAGCAGGAATCATAGAGAAGCCTTGAGGGAAGTGAAAGATGTGAAAGATGCAATAATAGAAGTGAAGGCATCAATACAAACTTTAAACAGTAGATGAGACCACATGGAAAACAGAATATCACTCCTAGAAGATGACTATTCCAAAAATGAATCCATTATACATAATCTAGAAAAAAAATTCGACAGTATGAATCAGACATGAATGAGATCTCGGCCAATTTTAAAAGAGCTAACCTACGAATATAGGCATAGAAGAGAGAGTAGAAGTTGAAACTAATGGGATAAACAACCTTTTCAAAGAAGTAATATCAGAGAATTTTCCAAACATAGAAAGAGAAGTTGACACACAGGTACAGGAAACGTATAGAACCCCCTCTAGACAAGACCAAAGAAGAGGTTCACCACACCACATAATAATCAAGATGACTAATGTAGAAGCTAAGGAAAGAATTCTAAAGGCAACAAAAGTAAAGGGTCAAGTGACATTTAGAGGAAAACCAATTTAGAATCACTCCAGACCTCCCAAACCAAGTCATGAAAGCCAGGAGGGGCTGGAGTAACATATTCCAAACTCTGAAAGAAAATAACTTGCAGCCAAGATTCTCCTAACCAGCAAAACTCTCTCTCAAAATTGATGGGGATAAAAACCTTCCATGACAAACAGAAACTGAAAGCATTTATGTCTTCCAAACCAGCACTAGAGAAAATACTCAAACAGATTAACTACAAAGAAAACTAACAAGTAAACGTCAGAACCAGAGAAACAATAATTTCCAGGAAGCAAACAACTAAGCAAAGAAGGACAAACACTACTGCAAACAGAAGTCACAACTCAAAATGTTAGGAATTAAAAATCATCTCTCAATAATCACATTGAATATAAATGGTCTCAACTCCCCAATAAAAAGGCACAAGGTGGCAAAATGGATTAAAACCCAGAATCCATCTATATGCTGCCGGTAAGAAACACATCTTATAAGCAAAGATTCCCATAAACTAAAGGTGAAGGGATGGAGTAAGGTAATCCATGCCAATGGAACTCAAAGATAAGCAGGAGTAGCAACTATGATATCAGATAAATTAGATTTCAAGCCTAAGCTCATCAAAAGAGAAAAAGCAGGTCATTTTTTACTAGTAAAAGGAACAATCCAGCAAGAGGAAATAACAATTATCAACATCTATGCCCCAAACATAGGTGCAGCCACTTTCATACAACAAACTCTGCATGATATAAAGTCACACATAGATCCCAATACACTAAAACTAGGAGACTTCAATACTCCTCTTGCATCACTAGACCTACCTTAAAAAAAAAAAGTCATAAAAGATGCTTTGGATCTAAGTAATACCATAAACCAAATGGGCCTGTTAGACACATACAGAATATTTCACCTAACTACAGTTGAATTCACATTTTTCTCAGCAGCACATGGAACTCTCTCCAAAATAGATCACATTGTGGGCCACAAAGAGAACACTGGCAAATTCCAAAAATGTAACATAATTCCCTGCATCTTTTCAGACCACAGTGGAGTGAAACTAGAAATCAACTCTAAGAAGACCCAGAGTAACCATGTAAACACATGGAGACTGAACACCACATTGCTGAACGAGGAATGGGTCATAGAAGTAAGGAAAGAAATTTAAAAATTCAAGGAAACCAACGAAAACAGAAACATAACATATCAAAACCTCTGGGACACCTTAAAGGCAGTACTAAGAGGAAAATTTATAGCACTGAGTGCTCATATAAGAAGAACAGAAACTCACGAAATAAATAACCTAATGACACAGCTCAAAGCATTTGAAAAACAAGAACAGTCTAACCCCAAAGCCAGTAGAAGACAGGAAATCATGAAATTCAGAGCTGAAATTAATGAAATAGAGAATAAAAAAAAAATACAGAAAATCAACAAAACCAAAAGCTGGTGTCTTGAAAAAATAACCAAGATAGATAAACCATTGGCCAACCTAACCAAAAGAAAGAGAAAATCAATCCAAATTACCAAAATAAGAGATGAAAAAGGTAATATTACCACTAACAGTGCGGAAATACAAAGGGTCATCAGAAACTATTTTGAAAAACTATACTTCAACAAAATGGAAAATCTAGAAGAAATTGACAATTTTTCAGATACATACACCCTTCCTAAATTGAGTAAAGAAGATATAGAAAACTTAAATTGACCAATAATAATCAAAGAAATAGAAACAGCAATAAAGAGTTTACCATCAAATAAAAGCCCAGGACCAGATGGTTTTCCAAGTGAATTTTATAAAACATTTATGGAAGAACTAATCCCAATACTCCTCAAACTATTCCAGGAAATAGAAAGAAACGGGACCCTCCCAAACACTTTCTATGAAGCCAACATCACATTAATACTATAGCCAAATAAAGACAGCTCAAGAAAAGAAAACTATAGGCCTATATCACTGATGAACCTAGATGCAAAACTGCTAAACAAAATACTAGCAATGCGTATTCAAAACCACATCAAGAAGCCGGGCGTGGTGGCGCACACTTGTAATCCCAGCATTCGGGAGGCTGAGACCGGAGGATCCGGGTTCGCAGCCAGCCTCAGCTACCTAGTGAGGCACTCCGCAACTTAATGAGACTCGGTTTCAAAATAAAGAATAAAAGAATAGGGCTGGGGGTTAGCTCAGAGGTAGAATGCCCCTGAGTTCAATCCCCAGTACCGCAAAAAAAAAGCAAAAAAACAAAACCACATCAAGAAAATTATACGCCATGACCAAGTGGGGTTCATCCCAGGGATGCAAGGCTGGTTCAACATACAAAAAACAATCCATGTAATACACCACATAAACAGACTCAAAGACAAAAATTACATGATCATCTTAATTGATGCTGAAAAAACATTTGACAAGATCCAACACCCATTCATGCTAAAAGCACTGCAGAGAATTGGAATAGAAGGAACATACCTCAAAATCATAGAGGCAATATACAATAGACCTACAGCCAATATCATATTAAATGGAGAAAAACTGCAAGAGTTCCCACTAAAATCAGGAACAAGACAAGGATGTCCATTATCACCTCTTCTGTTCAACATAATACTTGAGACTCTAACCAGAGCAATAAGGCAAGAGAAGGAAATCAAAGGGGTAAAAATAGGGAAAGAAGAACTAAAACTACCCCTCTTTGCAGATGATATGATATTATACCTAGACAACCCAACAAAGTCAGCAAAAAACTTATAGAACTGATCAACAAATTCAGCAAAGTGTCTAGATACAAAATCAATCTTAAAAAATCAGAAGCTTTCCTGTATGCCAACAATAAAACCACTGAAAAAGAAATCCAGAAAACAATTCCACTCATAATAACACCCCCCAAAATAAAATACTTAGGGATAAACCTAACTAAAGAGGTAAAAGACCTCTATAAGGAAAACTACAAAAATCTGAAAAAAGAAATTGATGAAGACCTTAGAAGATGGAAAAATCTACCATGTTCTTGGATAGGCAGAATAAATATCAAAATGGCCATCCTCCCAAAAGTAATCTACAAATTCAATGCAATACCCATGAAATTAACAAGGTCACTCCTCACAGACATAGAAAAATCAGTCCTTAAATTCATTTGGAACAACAAAAAGCTCAGGATAGCCAAAGTAGTTCTTAGCAACAAGAACCATGCAGGAGGTATCACAATACCTGACTTCAAACTCTACTACCAAGCCACAGTAATAAAAACAGCATGGTATTGGCACAGAAACAGACACACAGACCAATGGAGCAGAATAAAAGATACAGAAACAGACCCATGTGCTTACAGTCAACTGATTTTTGACAAAGGAGCCAAAAACATACACTGGAAAAAAGATAGCCTCTTTAACAAATGGTGTTGGCAAAACTGGTTAACCATATGCAGGAAAATGAAAATAAACCCCACTTTCTCACCCTGCACAAGAGTCAATTCAAGATGGATGAAAGACCCGGAAGTCAGGCCAGAGACCTTGCAGCTACTTGAAGAGGGCATAGGCCCAACACTTCAACACATAGGCACAGGTCAACACTTTCTCAACAAGACCTCAAAAGCACAAGCAACTCAAAGGAAGATCAATACATGGGACTGCATTAAACTGAAGAGCTTCTGTGCAGCAAAGGAAACTATCAAGAACCTCGACAGAGAGCCCACAGAGTGGGAGAAAATTTTTGCCAGCTACTCTTCTGATAGAGGACTAATATCTAGGATATGCAGAGAACTCAAGAAACTCACAGCTAAGAAAACATATAACCCAATCAAAAATGGGAACGGCCCAGCATTCGGGAGGCTGAGACCGGAGGATCCGGGTTCGCAGCCAGCCTCAGCTACCTAGTGAGGCACTCCGCAACTTCGTGAGACTCGGTTTCAAAATAAAGAATAAAAAATAGGGCTGGGGGTGTAGCTCGGAGGTAGAATGCCCCTGAGTTCAATCCCTAGTGCCACAAAAAAAAAAAAAAAAAATGGGAACGGGGTCTAATTAGACACTTCACAAAAGAAGAAATACAAATGGCCAATAAATGTATGAGGAAATGTTCTACATCATTAGCAATCAGAGAGATGCAAATCAAAACTACCTTGAGATTTCACCTAACTCCAATCAGAATGGCAACCATCAAGAACACAAACAACAACAAATGCTGGCGAGGGTGTGGAGAAATGAGAACCCTAATACATTGTTGGTGGGATTGCAAATTAGTGCAACCACTTTGGAAAACAGTATGGAGGATCCTCAGACGAATGGAAATGAACCTACCATATGATCCAGCAATACCTCTTCTGGGTATCTACCCAAAAGAACGGAAACCAAACTATCAGACCAACGCACCTGTATCTATGTTTATAGCTGCACAGTTTACAATTGCCAAACTATGGAACTGGCCAAGATGTCCATCAACAGATGAATGGATTACAAAATTATGGGATATGTACACAATGGAATTTTACTCAGCCATAAAGAAGAACAAAATCATGTTATTTGCAAGGAAATGGATGGAACTGGAAAACATTATGTTAAGTGAGATTAGTCAGTCACAAAAAGTTAAAATTGAATGCTCTTGCTAATATGTGGAAGCTAGGGAGAAAATGGGACATAAGAGGGATTCCAGATGAAGAAGGAGAATCCTTAGGTGAACAAAGAATTTGACTTACCGGAAGGTGATGGGGGAAGGGAGGGACACCCTAATGATCATGATGTACTTCAATGAACACATCAAAGTCAATCACTAAACTGACCTTGAGAAGGAAGGGGAGGAGGGAGTGGTGTGGGACTTGGGGAAGGGTTAAATGAGAAATGTGTGCAGGTATGACTTTACGTACACTAGTTTGTTCCTAACAAAGATGTGTGATTACAATGCACCAATTAAAAAATACATTTAAAAAAAACAAAATAAAGAATAAAAATAGGGTTGGGGGTGTAGCTCAAAGGTAGAATGCCTTGGGTTCTACCCCTAGTACTGCAAAAAAAAAAAAAAATAGCGAATCAATAAATGTAATATATCAGGCCGGGTGTACGCTTGTAATCCCAGCATTTGGGAGGCTGAGTCTGGAGGATCCAGGTTCATGGCCAGTCTCAGCTACCTAGTGAGGCATTCCGCAACTTAGTGAGACCCTGTTTCCAAATAAAGAATAAAAAAATAGGGCTGGGGGTGTAGCTTGGAGGTAGAACGTCCCTGAGTTCAATCCCCAGTACCGCAAAAAATTTAAAAAAAAGACATTGATGACCTTAGTATATGGAAAGACTTCCCATATTCTTGGATAGGTAAAATAAATATCGTCAAAATGACCATTTTACCAAGAGTGATCTATAGATTCAGTGCTATCAGAATGCTAACAATGGCCAGGTGTAGTGACACACACCTGTAATCCCAGTATTGGGAAGCTGAAACAGGAGGATCGCAGGTTCGAGGACAGCCTCAGTAACTTAGTGAGACCCTGTTTCCAAATAAGAAATAAAATGGGGCTGAGGTGTTCAATTCCCAGTAACACACACACATAAACACATATACAACTAACAATAACAAATGCTGGTGAGGATATGGGGGGAAAGGAACTCTTATACATTGTTGGTGGGATTCTAAATTAGTACAATCATTATAGTGATCAGTATAGAAGTTTCTCAATAGACTAGGAATGGAGCCAGGTATGGTGGTGCAGGCTTGTAATCCCAGTACTTGGGAGGCTGAGACAGGAGGATCCGGGTTCTCGGCCAGCCTCAGCCACTTAGTGAGGCCCTGTGAAACTTAGTGAGACCCTGTTTCAAAATAAAGAGTAAAAATTAGGGCTGGGGAGCCGGGCGTAGTGGCACACGCTTGTAACCCTAGTACTTGGGAGGCTGAGACTGGAGGATCTGGGTTCGCGGCCAGCTTCAGCTACTTAGTGAGGCCTCCACAACTTAGTGGAACCGTTTAAAAATAAAGAATAAAAAATAGGACTGGCGGTGTAGCTTGGAGGTAGAATGCCCCTGGGGTTCAATCCCCAGTACTGAAAAAAAAAAATTAGGGCTGGGGATGCAGCTCGGCTCGGAGATAGAATGCCCCTGGGTTCCATCCCCAGTACTGAAAAAAATAAAAGACTAGGAATGGAACTTTCATATGACTCAGCTATACTACTCCATGATAATCTTTCCAAATGGATTAAAGTCAGAATGCTATAGTGAAACATGCATACCCATGTTTGTTTGTTTTTATTTATTTTGGTACTGGGGATTGTACTCAGGGGTTTTTTACCTCCAAGCTACACACCCAGCCTTTTTTACTTTTTTTTTGAGATTACAGGCATGTGCTTAGGTTTTGTTGGTCTTTTGAAACAATCACCTTTTTCCTTACATTGATAATCTCGTTTTTGTTTTCAATTTCATTGCTTCATGCTCCATCATTATTGCCTTTCTTCCATGTTCTTTGGGTTTATTATGTTCTTCTTTTTCTGGTTTCCCAAGATTCATGCTTAATTATTGATTTTAGATCTTTCTTTTCCAATTGCTATAGTGTTATTTAAAATATCTCCCACACCTTATGTGTTGGCAATGCAGAGGTTTAGAGACAGGACCCGACTAGAGGAAGTGGGTTACTGTGGGTGTGGCCTTGGGGACTGAATCTGCCCCTATCCCCTTTCCTCTGTTTCCCACCATATAGCTGAGAGTGGCATTTCTCCTCTATGCCTTATCCCCATTGTTCCTGGGTGGGAATTAGTTGCTCATGAACTCACCTCTGAATTGTGAGCCCTAAATAAACCTTGCTTCCGCCATTGTGCTTGCCAGTTATTTTGGTCACAGCAATGAAAAAGCTAACTAAAACACCTGTATATGTATTTAGTACCATAAGTTTCCTTTTTGCTCATCTCATGCATTTTGGTAAATTGTGTTTTCATTTTTACTTTGTGAGAATATAATTCTTTTCTATCAAATGATTAGCTTAATATAAAGTAATTCCATTTTGTAAAACCACCATTTTGTAACCTTGTATAATGTCCTGTTCATGAGTTTCTATCTCCAGAGATTGCAAATGCCAGCCCCTCCCCTGACATTCCATTCTAGACAAATAGCCAACCTGCTAAGACTGTGAAACCACGCTCCCACCAATAGAAGTACAGTGGATAAATTTGTGTTAGGAAAAAAACTGGGCAAACTTTCTGCCATTTTGTATTTGCATACTTGGCTTCCTCGGTAGTGATACCCTTTTTGCAAAGTAAAATCGTCTTACTGAGCCATTTTCAAACACATGTCTTTTCTTATGACACCATGGAAATTTATTTCTAGCAGGTTGGTGCCAGAATGCCCATCCAACTCATGTGTTATTTAAAAGTGTGTGTGTTAATCTGCAAGTCAAGTGTTTAGGGATTTTTTGGCTATTTTCCCATTATTGACTTCTAGTTTAATTCCACTCTGGCCTGAAAACATGCTTTATATGACTTATATTCTTTTTTTTTTTTTTTTTTCAGTACTGGGGTTTGAACCCGGGGCATTCTACCTCCGAGCTATACTCCCAGCCCTATTTTTATTTTTGAAACAGTCTAAGTTGCAGAGGACCTAAGTAGCTAAGGCTGGCCATGAACTAGGATCCTCCTATCTCAGCCTTCCAAGTACAGGGATTACAAGCGTGCACCACCATGCCCAGCTCAAAATGGATTTTTTTTTTGTTTTTGTGGTGGTGGTGGTGGTACTGAGGATTGAGCCGAGGGACATTGTTCCTTTGAGCTATACTCCAGCCCTTTTTATTTTTTCAGTACTGGGAATTGAACTCAGGGGCATTCTACCTCCGAGCTACACCCCCAGACCTTTTTTTTTTTTTTAGTCTTTATTTTGAAACAGGGTCTCACTAAGTTGTGGAGAGCCTCACCACGAGCCCAGATCCTCTAGTCTCAGCCTCCCAAATGCTGGGATTACAAGCGTGCTAATCTTATCTTGATATATACTTCTTCCTATTTTTTCACATATGGTAAAATATACAAAACATAAAGTTCACATTTTAAGTCTACATGTAAGAACCATTATGCATATTCACGTGGTTGTGCAACCATCACCTCCATCCCAGAACTTTTTGATCTTCCCAAACTGAGACCCTGGACCCATTAGACAATTACTCCCCGTGCCCTCTCCACCCAGCTTCTGGGAACCAGTATGTCTAATATCTATTTTCTGACAGATTTGACCTCATATAAGCAGAATCATACAATATTTGACTTAACTGTCAACTAGTATCACAACTTTATTTCTAATACTGAGCCTTTTTTTACATGGGGATTTACAGAAAAAGAAAACACTATGCTGCTTAGTCTACATCTTCCCCAGCCAGTCTCTCTCCGCCTACTCTGTGCTTACTTGGATGCTCACCTGCAGATGAATCTGACTGGGTTCTTCAAAGAGAGGTACTAATAATTTGGTGCCACAATTCTGATAGTGACAATACCTCCTCCATGACAGCAGCTTTCACCAGGCTCTGGGAATGCTGTTTCCATTGTCCCCTTGAGGACTCAGAATAGGAATGCATTCCTGCAGTCTCTAGGTGTGTAATATCCCTTGTTTCTGACCCACATCACTGTAATAAGCCTGCCATTAAAACCTTTTCAGTTGGAGAATTCTATTTTCCATCAGAAAGAAGCATGGTTTATATAAACATCCACCCTTATATCAACTTGTCAAAAGAAACAATTCTTTCCCCAAATTGCTACACAGAACTTAAGACTTAGAAAAGTGCTCCTCTGTATCAGCTGAAGTGCCTTCATAATATAAAGTCCCAGGACAGTAGGTGCAGAGAGGTGAACAACTCAGTGATTTCATTTCTGGGCCACTTTTTCCCACCTTGTGCACTGTCATCTTTAGGCTACTGCCCTTTGGGGGCACAGACTATGAGCCAATATTGCATACAGACATGAAAATTCCAGTCCAAGAGGGACAATCTCTTCTCATGTCTTACATCTTCTAGTGTCATGACAATATTTTATTGCTGAGATCTTTCCCAGAAGTACTGCAGACTATTCCCCAAACATCTCATTGCTTGTATGTTCACCCAACAAAATCATTATAATGGAATTTCTATGACTAGCTTGGACTAATTTGGATTTACCTCCTATATCACCGAGGGGGAGGGTGAACAGAGATAAAATTTGGCTCAACAATGAACAAGTAGATGGGTAGTGTTTCTTAGAAGTGTTTATCAATGTGTTTCTAGGAAGTATAGGAAACAATGGAACAAAGGAGGCAGAAGCACTATATGACACTATAACACTAAATACAATTATACAGTTTCTGGGCTACACAGAACTAGAGTTACATATATCATGCCTAAATAGAGCCACAGTGAAATACCAAGAGTATGAAAGGGACATTTCATTTCATACTACCATTTTTTTTTTATAGAGTGCAGTATTACCATTTACAACTGATGTTAACCTTCGCACAATTCGTGTAAATACCACTCTTATTTTACAAGATTGGCTGACCTATAGGTAGCTGAAAAACCTCAGAAAAAATCTGACTTCTTGATTGAAGGGGTAGTTTGTTAATAATGGCCATATTCATTCACATGTGTGGATGAAGTAGAATCAAAAGTAGGTGATATGGTTCTTTGTGAAATTATCTCATTTAAAACATATATTGAAGCCAGGAGTAGTAGTACACACCTGTAATTCCAGTACTTGGGAGGCTGAGACAGGAAGATCACAGGTTTGAAGCCACCCTCAGCAATTTAGCAAGGCCCTCAATAACTTAGTGAGACCCTGTTTCCAAATAAAAAACAAAATAGGGCTGAGGGTGTAGCTCTGAGGTAGAATGCCTCTTAGTTGGCCAGCACCAGGAAAAAAAATAAAAATAAAAACAAAACTGAGCAGGGCGTGGTAGTGCATGCCTTTAATCTCAATACATGGGGAGAGGGAGGAGGCTGAGACAAGAGGATCATAGGTTTGAGGCCAGCCTCAGTAATTTAACAAGGACCTCAGCAAATTAGTGAGACTCTGTTTTAAAATAAAAAACACAATAGGCTGGAGGTATGATTCAGAGGTAGAATCCCCCTAGGTTCAGTCTCTAGTACCAAAAAACCAAAACAAGAAAAATGTATACTGGCCAACCTATAAATAAGAGACTCTGATAGTATTTAGAATTGGACCAGATCAGTAGTAGTTAAAAACCTCACAAAGCATCTTTTGGCTTCTTTTATTGAAGAGGCAGTTCAGGAATAATGGACATACCCCATTTATTTATTTCACGAAACAGAATAAGGGGTATGTAATTTGTACTTTAAATCTGCCCGTATGCTTTCATGTGTACACAGAGGTATGCTGATAAACATTAGACAACAGAGGTTCTCCGAGAAAATAAATACCCTGATATGTAGATTCTGCCAATTTTCATGGTGTAAATATTCCAACTAAGGCCACACTACCAACATGTTACTGAATGTGGAGTCAGAAAGAGACTACATCGCTATACAGCAGTTTCATCATACAGATTCAATAATGTAAGTAACCTGAACAATAGTGAAATATAGTAAAATCATTAGGAAGTGACGAGTGATGAATATTCATCTTTCTTATTAATATAATTTAGCTATACGTTTATATAATTCTAAATACTGACTTGTGTAACTGGCTCACAAAATTCCTGAAAATTTAATAATCAGCAGCACTTTTAAAAGTCAGTATAAGGTGAGGTTAACACATCACTGTATGTATATAGGTATTTGTGTACAAATATATTTACATATGCATACATATATATATATAGGCATACGGACACACATTCACACATATGTACATACACACATGTAATCATACCAACCTATAGACCCACTGGTGGTATTAAGTATGGAAAATATTTATACCTTAATAGTTACTAATCTAAGGGTTCTTATTTTCGTCTCACAATCATGTTGGACTCCAATATACCAATCAAGCATACCCTAACTTTCTGTTACATTGACACACTCATATAAGGCCTACAAAAATTAAGGACTCTTCACATGTATGTTTAATGTTACTGTCACTGATGTTTTTTAAGCTTCGTATCTTACTATGAATATGGATAAAATGAATATTGCCCATTATATTTACAATACAATTTTGGTATCACATCTGGAAGATGACATTAAACAACAAATTCTAAAGATTTTTATCATAGTACTTAAATGACTAGATTTTCCCTCAGTATAAACTTTCTAATGAAAGTTTTAATTTTTCTTGAAAGCATTCATGTGTTTAAATGAGCTATCATATTTTAGTACTCAAAGGCATTCTTTGGTTTTCTTTAATTTCAGTTTTGAAGTTGTACAACAAATCTGACAGGTGTCAGAAGGCTTCTGAACATTCAGGATGTTGAAAGGGCTTTTGCCCTTGTGTGAATTCGCTGGTGTTTAGTGAGAACTGATCTCTGACTAAAGGTCTTACCACACGCGGTGCACTCATAGGGCTTCTCCCCTGTGTGAGTTCTCTGATGTTTAGTGAGAGCTGATTTTTCACAGAAGGTTTTCCCACATTCATTACATTTATAGGGTTTCTCCCCTGTGTGAGTTCTTTGATGTACAATGAGGTTTGACTTCACACAGAAGGACTTTCCACATTCATTACATATAAAGGGCTTCTCCCCTGTGTGTGTCCTCTGATGGACAGTCAGGGCTGACCTGTGGCAGAAGGATTTCCCACATGCATTACACACATAGGGCTTCTCCCCTGTATGTGTTCTCTGATGTTCGGTGAGGTTTGACTTCACACAGAACGTTTTCCCACACTGCTTACATTCATAGGGTTTTTCTCCAGTATGTGTTCGCTGATGGTTGGTAAGGTGTGGTTTCTGGCAAAAGGCTTTCCCACACTCAGTGCATTCATAGGGTTTCTCTCCGGTGTGTGTTCTCTGATGTTGGGTGAGGTTTGACTTCTCCCAGAAAGTTTTGCCACATTCACCACACTCAAAGGTTTTTTCTCCAGAGTGAGCTCTCCGAGACTGAGTAAGTTGTGACTTCTTGCTGAAGTTGTTCCCATTTCCATGGTACTCATAGAGTTTTCCCCCCATGTGTACTATCTGATGTTTAAAGAGGGCTGACTTTCCCCAAGTTTTGTCACTTGCTTTATATTCCTGGGGAACCTTTCTTGTGTAAGCTCCCTGATGGATAATGAAAGTTGAATCGTCGCAGAAGATTTCCCCATATTCATTATACTCATAGGGATTGTTCCCTGCAAGAGCTCTTTGATGTCCAAACTGTAAATCCACATAAAAGGACTTCCCACAGATACTGCATTCATGTAGCTCCATTTCCAAATGAGTTCTCCGAGATACACTGAGCTTTAAATTATCAATGAAGGTTCTTCCACATTCAGTATATTTACAGAGTGTTTCTCTTATCTGAGATCTCTGATTTGTAAAAAACACTGCTTCCTCATGGAAGCCTTGCTCACTTTTGTTATACTCAAGAGGCCGATCAAAACTTGGCTGAGTGAGATCGTGGCAATGACTGAGGACATGCCTTATTTGATCATGTTTATAAGATTTCTCTCCAAAAGGAATTTTCTCATGCCTAATATCAAGTAGTAATTTCTCACATACATTAAACTCCTCAGGCTTCTTTCTGGCATAGTTTTTTTTACTAATAATTAAGCCTGAGATATTTTTCAAACTCATTTCACACGAGTCACATATTTTGAAGGGAGAATGTCTTGAAGAAATAGGGTCTGTGCCCAGACTAACGGTGTTCCTGAATCTGTCACCGCGGTCCACACTCACTGCCTTGCTGCTGGTGAACATGGGCTGCCACCGATGCTCATTTGGCTGCTCCTGGCTGCTCTCTAGTAGGTCATCAGCTTTCCATCTCCTTTCTACAAGTGAGAAAAATAACCACAACTTATGGAATAATACCTTTCGGATAGACTTGGACTTTTACACAAATGCCCTATTCTTTTTTTTTTTTTTTTTGCAATACTGGGGATTGAACTCAAGGGCATTCTACCTCTGAGCTACACCCCCAGCCCTATTTCCCTATTTTTTATTCTTTATTTTGAAACAGGGTCTCACTTAGAGCTTCACTAGGTAGCTGAGGCTGGCCACGAACCCGGACCCTCCGGTCTCAGCCTCCTAAATGCTGGGATTACAAGCATGTGCCACCATGCCGGGCTTTTTTTTTTTTTCTTCTTCTTTTTGAAAAAAAAAGTTAAAAAAATTTTTTTTCTTTTGGTATTGGTGCTTGAACCAGGGGCATTCTATCTTTGAGCTACACCTCTAGCCTTTTCTATTTTTTATTTTGAAACAGGATCTTACTAATTTGCTGAGGGTTTCACTCGAACATGTGTCCTCCTCTCTCAGCCTCTCAAATACTGGGATTACAGGCATGTGCAACCATACGAGCTTATAGTCAATTCTTTTGTTTAAGGCTCAGTTTTCTGGTGTGAACTGAAGCCAAGATATTTCCTTTACTCTCCTGGTTTGAGTGGTTTGCTGGTATTTGAACATACTGCTATGGAAGCAGGGAGAGGAAACAGGCAATGTCAGTTAACACTTTCTAAGTACAAACGTCAAAACTGGATATAAAAAGGTGAAATGAAGTTCACAGCCCAGGGAACTAAAGTGGCTGATTCAGAAACAGAGAACCTCTGAGACAATAAGGTGATTCCAACATACAATGAATACTCAGTAGGGTGACAGTAAAGGTGAGTAGCCAAGGGCTTCAGAGGATGAACTAAGCTGGCTGGAGACAAAACAGACTAGTCCTGACTCCTCCTCACACACAGATCCCTATGGCAGATTCCCACCAGAACCTATCCTCTTTTCTATTCTATGCATCAACACTAACTGAAATTTCTGCAAACACCAACTTTCTCAAATTCAAAGGAATACTCTGATAGTACAGGATCCAGTTTTTCTTTTATTGATGAGAAAACTCTAAGTCACAGCCATATAATTAGGTCTGATTTGGAACTACAGCCACTGGTGGGTTACAGTCTTAAAATGTGGCCTATTAATAGCAAAAATTGCTCTAACTTAAAACAAGTGAAATAATAATAATAAGCCATTGCCATGTACCATGCAATGTCTAAACACTTTACACAGACAGTGTTGATTGCCTGAAAAAGGCAAAGTATAGAAGAATGGAATTTTTGGATAAATGAGAGAACACTCATAAGCACAATTTAAGATAAAGGGTAATATGAGGTTTAATGTAAGTTCTGGAGAGCAGAAGGAAAGAAATGTAAGACAGGTAGAACAGAATGACATTGCAATAATCAATGAAAAGAGACTTTAGTTCCATTATTTCTATAGGGTACTTTGTCAGGCTAGTGAACAATAAATTGGATGATTTAGGCCTAAAAAGCTAATTAAGCATTAGACCAAGGCAGGAATGAGAGAACACAGAAAGAGTTCTGCTTCTGAGTGTTATTGGTGAAGAGTAAAAATATGAAAAGATGCAGGTAGTTTTGAAAGGAAAATAACAAGAATATGAAGAGACCAGTAAGTGACAACAGGCTTCGGCACAGGGACCCATGGCTGCCACTACAGAGACCAGCAAGAGGTGACAACAGGCTTCAGCATAGGGATTCGTGGCTGCCACAGTAGGTAAAATGCTAGAGTGTACTGTATGTGATGCCTGGGAAACAGGCGGGCTCTGTGGCTTTGTGCAGCGCAGGCTGCTCCTGCTTAGTCTCCTCTAATGGACAGAATAATGCCTTTGAAAAGGACTGTCATCCCAGGACTGCTCTCATCCACGCACCAACACTAGAAGAAGAACTGTCAAACTATAACCACAAGGCAATGCCATGAAGCTCGGAGTCTCTTCAGTTTCTACAGGGAAAAGGGTAGAAGAGACAGTAAGAAGGTAGAGAAGGAGGGAGGAAAAGAGAAGCAAGGAATAGGCAAGAGGAGAGAAAGCAGCAACACCAGGACATGGGTGTTGTGGGCCTGAAATACTTACCTGGACTTTTATAAAAACAGTCTGTGGATCTCTGCTCTAGCCTACACCTTGAACATCATTCTAAAGTTGATGCCTTTCAAAGGAATACATCTAGTTTTGGCCTCAACCATGTACTCCATACTTAGATATACCAAACCTTCCAGTCAATACCCAGGAGCTAACAACCTAGGTTCTAACAACAACAAAAAAAATTTGTGTGTATGGCACTGGAGATTGAATCCAGGGGCATTCTACCTCCAAGCTACACATCATCCTAGTTTATTTTTTTAACTTTTGAAACAGGGTCTCACTAAATCCTGAAGGTCTCCCTAAGTTGCTAAAGCTGGCCTGCAATCCTCCTGTCTCAGCCTCCCATGTATTAGGATTACAGTCATGCAACACTATGCCCAGTTCTCCTGTCCAAAATTAAATTTGTAATAACTGACCTATCATGTCTCCTCTGTAACTTTTTCTATCTCAGTAAACAGCACCTTAATTTAGCTAATTGCTTGAAATAAATCATTGGAGTCATGCTTGATTTCTCTCACACTCTTCATCCAACAACAAATCCTTATAGCCCCATTTTCTTTTCCTTCGGTACTAGGGATTGTACCCAGGGGTATTCTAACTCCAAGTTACACCCTAGCCCTATTTTTATTCTTTATTTTGAAACAGGGTCTCACTAAATTGCGGAGGGCCTCACTAAGCAGCTGAGGCTGACTGTGAACCCGGATCCTCCAGTCTCAGCCTCTTAAGTACTGGGATTACAAGCGTGCACCACCACGCCCGGCTCATAGCCCCATTTTCAAGACAACTGTACAAACCTACCACTTCTCAGACATGAGGCATGGTGATAGCCACTAAACTCTATCCTCTGTAGGACACAATAGTCTCCTAACTTGTATCCCTTCCTGCTCATGCCCACCTACCATAGTATAGTCACCACACACAAGCCAGAAAGACTCTTCTAAACTGTAAATCAGATCAGATGACTTCATCTTATATACATTTACTCAAAATAAACTGAGGGTTATTCACATCTCTCAAAATAAAATTACTGTATCTATCATGGCCAATGCTGCTACTTCTTTCAACACCAACTCACCCAGAGTCCCCCAACCCACTAGCTTCCAGTCATACTGGTCTCCCTGCCATTGTGCAAACAGTCAAAGAAAACACCTGTCCAAGAGATGTGCTCTAGAATACACTCTGCCTAGAATATTCTCAATCCACATAGCTAAAAAGTCTTACTTTACTAAGTCTACAATGTGTTCTAGAATACACTCTGCCTAGAATACAATCCACATAGCTAAAAAGTCTTACTTTACTAAGTCTTGGTCTAATGTTGACCTCATCAAAGCATTTTCTCTGACCTCCTTGTCAAACAGTATATGCTATCATGCTATAACCTCCTTCTCTGGCAAGAATTCTTTTCACAATACTTATCACCACCCAATATAGTTTATATACGCACATGTGTACACATGCACATGTGCTTGTCCCTCATTATCACATACACTCTATGACACTGTTTGTCCCTGATTATAACATGTACTCTAAACTGGGCATGGTGGCACACACCTGTAATACTAGTACTTGGGAGGCTGAGACAGGAGGATCACAGGTTTGGAGCCAGCTTCAGCAATTTATCAAGACTCGCAATAATTTAGCGGGGAAAAAAAAATAGGGCTGGGGGTGTGGCTCAGAGGTAGAATGATCCTGGGTTCAGCTGGGCATGGTGGCACACACTTGTAATCCCAGTAGTTGGGAGGCTGGACAAGAGGATCACAAGTTTGTGGCCAGCTTCAGCAACTTAGTGAGGTTCTCAGCAATTTAGTGAGACCCTCTTTCCAAATAAAATATAAAATAGGTCTGGAACGCCGGGCGTGGTGGCGCACACTTGTAATCCCAGCATTCGGGAGGCTGAGACCAGAGGATCCGGGTTCGCGGCCAGACTCAGCTACCTAGTGAGGTACTCCGCAACTTAGTGAGACTCGGTTTCAAAATAAAGAATAAAAAATAGGGCTAGGGGTATAGCTCGGAGGTAGAATGCCCCTGAGTTCAATCCCCAGTACCACAAAAAATAAATAAATAAATAAATAAAAATAAAATAAAATAAGTCTGGAGGTATAGCCTAGAGATAGAAGGCTCCTGGGTTCCATCCCCAGTACCAAAAAAAAAAAAAAAAAAAAACCCAAAAAACCCTGGGTTCAATCCCCAGCCCTATACCCCCCCAATAATAAATAATAATAATATTAATAAGTACATTATGATACCATAATTGGGTAACAGGGAGTATTCATCATCATGTACTTGTTAAACAGAAATATGGAATTAGTGCATGAATATATGCTAGCTAATAAAAGGTGTCCACAGAAAATGGAAAGAAGGCCGGGCGTAGTGGCTCATGCTTGTAATCCCAGTACTTAGGAGGCTGAGACCAGAAGATCCGGGTTTGCAGCCAGACTCAGCTACTTAGTGAGGCCCTCTGCAACTTAGTGAGACCCCGTTTCAAAATAAAGAATAAAAAATAGGACTGGGGGTATAGCTCAGAGGTAGAATGCCCCTGGGTTTAATCCCCAGTTCTGAAAAAAGAAAGAAAATGGAAAGGTGGATAATTTTAAAAGATAAACTAATCAAGAAAAATATTTAAGATGAAACCAATTGACTTTTGATTATGGTTACAAGTAAATCACTCCAAAATGTCAAAGAAAAATAAGAGCATTTATGAGCAAGAGTGATGAATGGGGAGTGATGACAGTAACAGGAGGTCCTGTTACTGACCCAATGGTCCTGGGTCATTTCTGAAGGTCCAGAGGTGACAAACCCTAAGCCAGTGATGTAAGACTAATTCCTCTGGCTTTCAATTACCTGTAAATTCACTAACTCACCTGGGTGCCCCTGGCTTGAGCATCCCTTCTCTACTATCCAGGGCTCTTCTCCTTGCTCTATCTTGAAGATCACTTCTGGTTTAGTAATGCAATACCCTGTTAAGACAAAATAATACAGGGATGGGGCTAAATATCTTAGCTTTGTGAACTCTGAAAAAACAAAAGGAAAGAAAGGTACAGCTTCAGGAGATGCTCAAAGAAATTATCAAAAATCAATCCCTGAGGAGATAAAAACACATTCTTTATAATAGCCTAAAGGGATTGGTCACTCAGAGCCTTGAATCTTGTTTCTTTTCTTTTCTTTTTTTTTTTTTCTTTTTTTGGTTATTGAGGATTGAACTCCAGGGCATTCTACCTCCAAGTTATACCCCTAGCCCGATTTTATTTTTTATCTTGAAACAGGGTCTCACTAAGTTGCAGAGGGCCTCATAAGGTTGCTGAGGCTGGCCGCAAACCTGTGATCCACCTGTCTCAGCCTCCCAAGTACTGGGATTACAAGTGTGTGCTACCATGCCCAACTTGAATCTCAAGTTTCAAATTGGAAAACTACATGTCATTCACTTTTAGCAACAAATAAATGTATGCGATTGGGAGTCACATGAGGAAAAAAAAATCCTTACCTACAGAGATGAAATTGTTGTAATTTTCAAGGATCACATCTCTGTACAATACCTTCTGAGCAGGGTCCAGAAGATACCATTCTTCCTTGGTAAAGTCCACACACACATCCTTGAATGACACTTGTTCCTATAACAGAATATTCCTTTTCTTTATGAAGTAGTCAGAACTAGACAGTGTAGAAAAGATTTACTAGAACTAACCTCTTTAGAGTTTACTGCAAAATGACAAATAGAATACCTCCTTTTGTGCTAAACTATGTAGAATAGTACCAAATATCTTGTACAAATTGAGTTTCCACTAAGGGCTTAGAGCTGTCTTAGTTTTCACTGATGCAAACAAAAAACACAGTTCCAGGCTGGGAATATAAGTCAGAGGTAGAGTGCTTGCCTAGCATGTGCAAGATCCTGGGTTTCATCCCTGAAACCACAGGGAACACAAAACAAACAAAAAAATACCACCAAAAATACCACCAACAAAGCCATGGTTCCTGCTCTCAAGTAGTCATGCCCTGATTAGGATACATGCACATGAACATTTATAACTTGGACACTGCAGGAGCTGGCAGTGTGTAGAGTAGACTAGAGTTATAGGGGAATAATTCTTTCCTACTATCTTTTACATATCAAGTTAATTTTCATCAGGAAGTAAAACTTGCAGTTTAAAATAACAGTGGGATTGAAATGACTATGGTATGGTCCCTGACCAAGAGATGCCCATGATTGATTAAAGTGACTGCTCTGCAGTTTGCCCACCAGAGAAAAGGATGAATCCTTTTGTTTGAAGAGATCAACTTCTAGAGTCTCTAAGAATATATATAATTTTTTTTTTTTTTTTTTTTGGTACTGGGGATTGAACTCAGAGGCATGCTACCTCCCACCTATACTCCCAATCCTTTTTATTTTTTTATTTTGAAACAAGGTCTTCCTAAGTTCCTAAGACTGGCCTCAAACCTGGGATCCTCCTGACTCAGCCTCCCAAGTGCTGGGATTACAGGCATGCATCATCACACATGGTTGACTTTTCTTTTCTTTTTTTTTTGCAGCACTGGGAGGAGCATTCTACCTCTAAGCTACACCCCCAGTCCTATTTTTTATTCTTTATTTTGAATCAGGGTCTAAGTTGTGGAGAGCCTCACTAAGTAGCTGAGGCTGGCCTTGAATTTGGATCCTCCAGTCTCAGTCTCCCAAGTACTGGGATTACAAGCGTGTGCCACCACACCTAGCTCTGATTTTTCTTTTTTAAACACAGTATTTGACATGCAGTAAAAAATGTCATGGTATGTAAACAAGGAGGACCAAAAAAAAAAAAAAAAAAAAAAAAAAAAAAAAAAAAAAAAAAAAAAAAAAAAAAAAAGAAAGAAAAAGGAGAGCAAGCAACAATGAAAGGAACCCTGTAGCCAGGCATGATGGTGCATTACTACAATCCTAGCTACTCGGAAGGCTGATACATGAGAATCCCAAGTTCAAGGCCAGTTTAGGAAACTTAGCCAGACTCTGTCTCAAAATAAGAAATAAAAAGCACTGGGGATCTGAGGATGTAGCTCAGTGGCAGAGCACAGGCCTAGTATGTGAGAGGCCCTGGCTTCAATCCCAAGCATTGCAAAAAAAAAAAAAAAAAGCAGACTCAGATACCAGAATTAACAAACAAGATCATAATGATTAATATGTCCAATAAAACAGGGAAATATGAACAATATAAGAGGATGGGAAAAGCTCAACAGATGCATGGCACTTGTGTTACGTAGGAAAAGAGTTGAGTGTGCAGGCCTGAGATCCATGTCCTTTGAAAGGTCTGCTCCAGGAACCCTTTCTGCTGGCATCTGGGAACCTGTATTTCAGGAGAGTTCTCACCTTATCATTTCCTCATAAGAATGAACACAGCCTGATCTGGTTACGTGAACAACAGAGTTTGTATTGAACATGTGCTTTCCTGCTGGGAGCCTAGAATTTTGGTACATAAGACAGAAGGTCTCTCTGTGACCAGCCTCTGATGAAAACTCTGGGTGCCAAGTATTTTCTGAGCTTCCCTGATATGCATTTCACATGTCGTGTGTTCTGTGAGACTCCGCTGGAAGAAAACTCCTAAAATCCTACTCATTTTGCTTTGTATTCTTTCGCTGCAAAAAGCATGATCTCCAGGTGTGGTGGCGCATGCTTGTGATCCCAAAACTTGGGAGGCTGAGACAGGGGGTCACAGGTTCAAGCCAGCCTCAGCAACTTAGGCTCTCTGCAACTTAGACTCTGTTTCAAAATAAAAAGTAAAATAGGGTTTAGGGTATAGCTCAGAAGTAGAATACCCCTGGGTTCAATCCCCAGAACCACACACACACATACAAACACAAAAAGTCATGGCCTTAAGTATGACTATGCGCTGAGTCATCTCCTAGGGATTCACTTGAACCTGGGATGATCTCAGGGACCTCACACACACACACACACACACACACACACACACACACACACACACACAATGAGCGTACTAAAGCTGAAAAACACAGTATCTGAAGTTAAGAGCTCATATTGAATGCAGTAGTGCCACACCTGTAATTCTAGTACTGGAAGGCTGAAATGGGAGGACTGTAGATTCAAGGCCAGCCTCAATAACTTACTAAGACCCTGAGAAACTTAGCAAGGCCCTATTTCAAAATAAAAAATAAAAAAGGCTGGGGGTATAGTTTGGAGGTAGAAATAAAATGGCCCTGGGTTGTTCAATTCCCCGTAGCAAAAAAAAAGAGAGAGAAAGAAATTAAGAGCTCATTAGATGGATTCAAAACCAGAAAAAGAAGACAAAATATAATCTAAAACAGCATACGTCTAAACAAGAGGATCGAAACATATAAGGCAAAAATTGAGAGAACTGAAAGGAGAAACTGACCAATGTATATCATAGTTGGAGACTTCAATATCCCTCTGCCAGTACTGATAGCCTGAGTAGGCAGATAATCAGCAAGTATATAAATGACCTGAATAGCATATCAGTCAGTTTGCTCTAAATGACATTCTAAAGGCACATTCTATCATTCTATTCAAGCTCACATGGAACATTTACAAGCACAGACCATATTCTGAGCCACAATACACATCTTAACAAACCTAAAGCAATAGCTATCATACAAAATGTATTCTCATTCTACAATGGAATTGAATACAAACTAACAAATGAGATAACTAAAATTTCCCCCAATAACTGAAAGCTTAACACAGAAGTCTCAAAACAAAAATGTAAATGCTTTGAATGAAATAAAAATGAAAATACCACTTATAAAAATCTGTGGGAGCCGGGCGTGGTGGCGCACGCTTGTAATCCCAGCATTCGGGAGGCTGAGACCGGAGGATCCGGGTTCGCGGCCAGCCTCAGCTACCTAGTGAGGCACTCCGCAACTCAGTGAGACTCGGTTTCAAAATAAAGAATAAAAAATGGGGCTGGGGGTATAGCTCGGAGGTAGAATGCCCCTGAGTTCAATCCCCAGTAC
>PVLC010019639.1:0-13188 GCA_004027655.1 Graphiurus murinus
GATTGAACTCAGGGGCATTCTACCTCCGAGCTACACCCCCAGCCCTATTTTTTATTCTTTATTTTGAAACCGGGTCTCACTAAGTTGCAGAGTGCCTCACTAAGTAGCTGAGGCTGGCCGCGAACCCGGATCCTCTGGTCTCAGCCTCCCGAATGCTGGGATTATAAGCGTGCGCCACTGCGCCCGGCTCTCTAAAATTCTTTTTAAATAAGTTCTTTATTTTCAGGACACCATTGTCTCCTAGCCTTTTGCCTGGTTCACTGACCACCTTTTTAAATTTGTCTTGGCCAAACCTCCTCCTTTTCCAGGACTGTAACTGTCTCAGGGGTATGTGCCAGGGATTCATCCTTTGCCTCTCCTCTAATTTTTTTCTTCCTCTGCCTATACTTCTTAGGTGAGTGGACAGTTTCATGGCTTTAATGCCATCTTTATTCTGATGTCTTCTAAATGTTCTATAACCCAAGGAATCTAAAACATTGCTTTTGAGATTGAATTTTGGTGCACTTTTATTTTATATACTACTGAAATTTTTAAAAACTGGCTATTTCTCATTGTAAAATAACACTGAATGTAAGATATATCAATATTTAAAAAATGTTAACTAGTAAAAAATGTTAACTAGTAAAAAATGTCATAGAATCAACAAAAAGTGGTCTTTGCCTTGATCTTCCCTCTGAAATCCAGTCTGGTTTTTTTTTTGTTTGTTTGTTTTGTTTTTTTGTTTTTGATGGTGGTGGTGGTGTTGGGGATTGAATCCAGAGGCATTCTTCTTCTAAGATATACCAACAGGCCTATTTTTTTATTTTTATTTTGAAACAGGATCTCACTAAGTTACTGAAGACCTTGCTGAGTTGCTCAGGCTGGCTTCATGTCTGTGATCTTCCTATCTCACTCTCTCAGCCTCCAAAGTACTGGGATTACAGGGATGTAATCTCCTAGCACCAAATCCAAAATCTTTATCAACTATACATAGCATCTCCACTGGATTGTCTAATAAGTGTCTCAAGGTAGCATTTTATATGCAGAATTCTTTCTGTTTTGTTTTGTTTGTTGAGATGGAGTTTTACTATATTGCCCAGGCTATTCTAGAACTGATGAACTCTGTGGTCCTCCTGCTTCAAACTCCCAAGTAGCTGGAATTACAGGTATGCACCACCACACCCACTTAAAGAGAATTCTTGATTTCCACTCATTCATTATTTTTCTTCCTCTATTTTTCTTCTTTGTTCTTCCTCTATTTTTTTTTCCATATCAATACCAGCACTCTCATTCATTTAGTTGCTCTACTTAAAATCTCAGGGTAACTTCTTACTGGAGTTTTCAACTTTGTCACAAAGCCTATGATAAACAAGTCCTCTACTTAAAAGTGTCTCCATACATGCTCACTTTCACTACTTACATAGTCACACTTGTATAAGCCACCTTTATCTTCTGCCTTTATTACTGAAATAGCCTCCGAACTGGCTTCCAGTGTCTACTCTTGCTCCTATGCAGTTGTATTTCACATAATCCAGAGTGAGTATTTTAAAAATACACACGTGCCATATTACACCTAACTCAAAACCTTCTGGAGTCTTCTTCTTTTCTTTAATGTGCTTTTATTGGTGCATTATCATCTCACATCATAATGTAAATCATGTTGACATTGAGATACATGCACACAGCATTTGGTGCCCTGCCCCCCACCTTCCCATCTCCTCCCTTCTCATACTGAGGACTGAGATTGATATTGGGATTTTCACATATGTACACATAGTCAATGGTAGTTTTTCCAATAATGAACCTCAGTATTCCCCTTCCCCTTCCCTTGAACCACTTCCCTGGCTCCACTGAGGTCTCTCCTCCATTATCTGGAGTCCCTCTGATATCTCAGTTACTCCCTAGCTTGCACATATTAAAGAAAACATATGTCCCTTCACTTTCTGGGACTGGCTAATCTGACTTAACGTAATGCTCTCCAGGTCTTTCCATTTTCTTGCGAATGACAATATTTTATTCTTCTTTATTGCTGAGTAGAATTCCATTGTGTGTATTTCCCATAGTTTTGTGATCCATTCATCTGTTGATGGACACCTGGGATGATTCCATAATTTGACTATTGTGAATTGTGCTGCTATGAACATGTGTATGCATATAATACTGTAGTTCTCTGGTTTCAACGTCTTTGGAAAAATACCCAGGAGTTGTTGGAATCTTTTATTTATATTCAGAATATATCTAACTCTTCCCATGGATTACAAGGTTTTGCATGGCTGTGTCCCCTCTGAGTTCATTCCTTATCTCTCTTGCTATATTCAGTCTTTTCTGGTCACACATTCTTGTTCCTCTAAGGTACCACACAAGTTTCCCTATTGCTCTCAGACCATTTGAACATTTTATAATTTGAAGCCCTGCTACATGTCTCTGATCCAGTTCTATTTCTCCCTCATTCCCACACCAGTCTCAAGGTAACTATTTCTTTGCTTTTATTTATTGTTTTAACAATATATACATGCCCCTAAAGCACCCGTAACTTTTTAGCTTTGTTTTGTGAAAATGGAATTATATCATATATACTTCTGTGATTTGTTCTTTTCATTTAACATTATGATGGCTAGAGCCCTATTTTGTTCATTTGTCCTGCTATGTAGTATTTCCTTGCATGAATATACCAAATTCATTATTCATAATCTAACTGTCAAAAGATTATTATTATCATATTACTATTATTATTATAACATCTATTGAAATGATCATTAGTTCTGTTTATGTGGTAAATTACATGAATTGTTTTTCATATGTCGAACCAGCCTTGCATGCCTGGGATGAACCCAACTTGGTTGTGGTGTATGATTTTCTTGATGTGATTTTGAATGCACTTTGCTAGTTTTTGTTTAGAAGTTTTACATCTAATTTCATGTGGGATGGCATTAAAATGAAGAACGTCTGTTCATCAAAGGAAACTATCAAGAACCTCAAGAGAGAACCAACAGAATGGGAGACAATCTTTGTTAACTACTCCTCTGAAAGAGAACTAATATCTAGATTATACAAAGAACTAAAAAAAAAAACCTCACCACCAAAAAAACAACACAATCAAAAAATGGGCAAATGAACTAAACAGACACTTCACAAAAGAAGAAATACAGTGGAGCATGGTGGCCCATGTTTGTAATCTCAGTTACTTGGGAGGTTTGAAGCTAGCCTTGGCAACTTAGTGAGACCCTATTTCAAAATAAAAAGAATAAAATAGGGCTGGGCGTGTAGCTCGAAGATAGAACGTCCTTAGGTTCTATCCTTAGTGCCACAAAGGAAAAAAAAAGAAGAAATACAAAAGACCAATAAATATATGAAAAAATATTCAGCATCATTAGCAATCAGAGAGATGCAAATCAAAACTACCCTTAGATTTCACCTAACCAAAATTAGTATGGTAATCATTAAAAACATAAACAATAGTCAATGCTGGCAAGGATATAGAGAAGTAGGAACTCTGATATATTGTTGGTGGGATTGCAAATTAGTGCAACCACTATGGAAAACAGTGTGGGGGGTCCTCAGAAGAATGGGAAGGAGCCTACCATATGACCGAGCTATACCACTCCTGGGTATCTACCCCAAAGAATTGAAACAAGACTATCATGGTAATGAATGCATATCTATGTTTATAGCTGCACAATTCATAATCGTCAAACTATGGAACCAGTCAACAGATGAATGGATTACACAATGAAATTCTACTCAGCCATATAGAACAAAACTATGTCAATTGCAGGGAAATGGATGACACTGGAGAATATTATGCTAAGCAAGATTAGTCAGTCACAAAAAGTGAAAGGTCTGATGTTTTCCCTCATATGCATAAGATAGGGAGAAATTGGAACTTAGGAGGGACTCCAGGCAAAGGAGGAGAAACCTCAGTGAAGTGAAGGAAGGGACCTAAATGAGGGAAGATAAGAGGGAGGAGGAAGACTTGAAGAGGGAAACACTTCAATGGACATGATTTACATACAAAAACTTATCAAAGCTAAACAATGTGTTGAGCACAGGAAGGTGGAGAGGGAGAAGGAGTGGTGTGGGAACTGTGTGCATGTATGCCTCTATCACCCTGAACTTCATTAAGATGCATGATTACAATGCACCAATAAAAAATAGGGAAAATAAAAGAATTAAGTCATAAAAAATAACATTGCATCATTTAAATTTTTCTGATTTTCATATGTTTATGAGCCATCAATATTTATTTTTTATTACATTTCTACTTGTGCCTTTGCTTAATTTTTATGGGACTTTAAAACTGATTTAAAATCAATTAAAAGAGAATTTTCCTCCATGGATTCTAGTATTTTGTTGGTTAAATATTCTGCAAGTATTTCCCATTTATTATTGCTTAATATTTTATTCTCTTTATGATATATTTTGGTAAATAGTAGTTCTTGATTTCATTATGATTGTTTTTTTTTATAATTGTGTTTTTTGAATGTAATATAGGATTTCTTCTCTACCCTGGGATCTTACATTCTTTTATGTTTTCTTCTAAGTTTTTTGCAGTATTGCCTTTTATGTTAAAGTATTTATTATACCTGGAATTGATTTTTATGTTTGGTAGGGAGTTACAAATAAATTTCATTTTTTTTCTTGTGGAAAGTCAACTATTTTAAACCATTTGTAGTTTTATCCTTTAAAACAAGGGGGGAAGCCAATTCCATCCCAAATAACAATTTCTACCTGTTGGGAGTCTTTCTGAGCACTTTATTCTGATTTATCATTGGTTAATTTGTTTGTCTGTGCCAACACCAACTTGTCTTAATTGCTATAGGTTCTAAGTAATTCTATTTAACTGTTAAACAATTTCCCCAATAATCTTCTTATTCTCATCCTTGCTCTAGTCTCCTCTTTCTTCTTCATATTTAGGTTATTCGTGGCTTGGTTTAGGCTATTTTTGGACTTTTGATATTTTGCATGCACTTTAGCATCATATCAAATTCTGTGAAAAAAATGTGTATTTTTATTAGAATTTCATTGAATTCATTGGTCAATATGGAGAAGATTGACCATAACCAGCACCCAATTAGGTCCAGAGGCACTGAGTCTCTAATACACTTTCCCAGTAGGCAACATTTTCATGTGCTGTCACAATTCATTGCTGTGGAAATTAAGCATATCCTGTAGGATTCTGCAGGGAGAAGACTCTTGGAAACTTGTGCCTGATTTTTTCTGGACTTCACCCCATGTTGTTTTTCTCTTGGCTGATTTTGCTGTGTATCTGTTCACTGTTATAAATCTTAGCCATGAGCATGGCTATATGCTGAGTCCAATGAGTCCTTCCAGTGAATGCTGGGGACTCCCTACATACTTTGTGTAGTTTTCCTATATATTTTCGACTTTTCTATGACTTTATGTTTTAATGTGTCTCTTGGGAATAACTCCTTGCTGTATTCCTTTGTGGGAGGGTTTATTTAGTTCATCTCTTTAGGTGTCATTTTAAGAATCCTAGATTTGCTATTTTTCTTGAATTTCTGCTCTGACATCTCACCCAGCGAGGAAACTAGACTATCTCTTTTTTTCCATGCAGAGTCTACTAAAAACAAAGGTCAAGGTCACCAAGGATCAGCAAATGTCACAAAAATGTGTCAGTCAGCATCTGCACACTGGCATAACCCACTCTGGATTAATTCTTTCTCTTCTTTTTTTTATTTTTATTTTTTCCCTTGTAAACATTCAGAGGTTTATGTTCCACTTACTCACTCATCAAATGCAGCACTATTGTTCCTTGCATCCTCAACTGATGATGGTATCTTTGATAATACAGTGATCCAGAGTGTTCATGTGGTTTACTTGAGGAGAGAGTTGGATGCAGATGAATTTTCCCCACCACCTACACTCATCCCTTTAACCAAATGTAGCCAGATGTTTCAGTTGCAAGGGTGTTTATCCTAATCATTTAAAGTCTTTTTTAGGTCGTACATTAGGTACTTATAGCATTGTTTAATTGCTACTTCTGTTTTCTTATTTTGAATCAAACATGATTTCTAAATTGAAGAACTTTAGAAAGGGAGTTTACAGAAATCACATTCCCATATTGTATGGATTCATCCTTTTTTGGGGATGGAAACAATAGACAATAGTAGGTATTTGTGTTTCTGCATTTTACCATGATGAGTAATAATGGTTTTATGTCTTTTCACCCTAGGTATCTCCTTAAAACCCTAACATCTCTGTCAAGTATATTTAGAGGAATCCCAGATCCTTGCTGATATCTGTGCATGTGGATCCTCGTTATGGAACTTGGTATTGGTTGTAGCCTATAATACTGTTTATGTACTGAGCAAAGAATGAATCTGAACAAGATCTGAATCCTTGGATCTCAGTCTTAGAAAAGTAGTTATTAGAGGCTTTGTGGTTTCAGGATAAAGGGGGCTATTTATACAACTCTGGAGAGTGGGCTAGTTAGTATTTTAGGATAATGAATATTTAGACTAAATCAGTTTAGGGAATAGATCTACATTTGGGCTTAGGTTCTGCAGAAAAATATCATTCCATTTGAAATTTCCAGAAAGTTCTTAGATTATTATAGCAATTAAATTTTTAGTTATCTAATATAATCTTAGGTCAATGAATGAGCATATCCCTGAAACAATATTCAATGGGGACATTTTAGTGACTTTTTTTTTGTACTGGGAATTGTACTGGCATATTCTACTTCCAGCGAAACCTAAGCCCTTTCTATATTTTATTTATTTATTTATTTTGTTTGAAATAGGGTCTCACTACATTGCTGAGGGTCTCACTAAGTTGCTCAGGCTGGCCTTGAAACTGCAACTCTCCTGTCTCAGCCTCCCAAGCACAGGGATTAAAGGTATACACTAAGGGGAGATTTCATAGAGGAAAAGAGAAGTAGGTCAACTGGTCCATTGATCTTTTAACACAGACTAATCACATTTGTTCAGTAAATTTAATGTGTTAGATGTTGTGCTAAGCTTTTATATTTATTATTTTAGTTTATACTTGTAAAAACTAAGTGAAATTAAGCTCTTACAAAATTCCTATTTCACAGATGAACAAATAAGACTCAGATTAAGCAATTCTCTTGAGATCATGCATCTTTTGGCTCCAAAGCATTGCCATGTTTTTATACATGCCTGCCCCCTGTGTGAGCTATGGATTGTAGACAGAATTAGCTCTGAAGGACACGGGTGCCATGTAGGTCATCAAGTCAGAAGCTTGAACACAGGGGAAATTGGGCTAATTTAATGCAACTGGTTGGGACACTTTGAATTTCTCCATCTCAATGCAGCATAAATGTAGGAACTTAGACAAAGCTGAACTCATTTGGGAGGATTAAGTAGGTTCTGTCAGAATTAGAGGCTGCCAGTACCAAAAGTACATTTAAATAGGGAGAGGGATTCAGAACAAATGGATGACCAAAATGAGAAAGAATTCATAGGAAAGAGGGTTGGGGGCAGAAAGGACTTTAGTTATCTCTAACTCAACAAATTCTTATGACATCACTAATTTGACCCCATGCTTGGGCACAAGTAAAGCCAAGATGAATATGGCACCTTCCCTGTTTTCAAAGAGTTTCTATTACATATATTACCTTACTAGATGGTGAACTAGAACAAATACCAAATGGAGAATAAATATCATACAAAGGAGTAAGAACTGCATAGAGGTGCTTTAGGGAGCAGTTACATGACCATTGTGTTAAAGTCTTAACAAAAGACTTCTTTCTTAACACAAAGAAGTTATTGAAAAATAAGCAAACCTTTTTCACATGGCAGATCAGGTGATAGATTTCATGAGAAAGCAACATGAGCAATAGAACAGAGGAGAATTGTACAAAGGGATAATTGAGAAAAACAAATGAAATAGGGACCCCCCCCCCCCACTTTGACTCCAAGTCCTGATGGTTTGAATATGATTGCTGCCCTTCCTTCCACAAACTCAGGCATGTGATCTAGGCGTGGCAAATTAGCATATTCCATTCCAGACCACAATGACTGGTCTGAAGACATGCCTGTGTGACCTGTTAGACCAATGATACTTGCTCTTGGGGTTTTGATTGAAAAATAAAATATATCACTTTCTGTTAAAGTTGCTAGACCATCAAGGTATATTCCTGAAACAGCCAGGAAGCACCATAGAGGAAGAGTGTGCCTGAGAATGAAGCTTACAGAGAGAAAGTCAGAACCAAGGATCAGAGACAATGTCCTGAACTTGCCCTGAATATTTAATTATGTGAAAATTTATAACTCAGAGTTTATAATTTTCAATTATGTACATTCTCCCTCCTCCTTTTTTTTTTTTTTAACTTGGTTCACTTAAATTTAGCATACATTGTTTGTAATAAAAGGGTCCTGACTAAACATATGGGACATGGAGGCCCCATTCTGGTAGAAGAAGCAGTTGAATGAAGAGGAGCAGTTTGGCTATGCTGAGATTGATGAGAAGTCAGGTTGGAGAGGTAATGATAATGCAAGTTGACATACAGCTGAGGAGAGGAATTATTTACTAATAGTTAGGAGTCATTTTACTGTATTTTGAGCAGTAGACCAATGTGGCAAGATTTTGATCTTTGCTCCTTATAAGCATTTTTTTTTTCATTTTCTATCTTCTGCCCTCTTTATACTGGCACTGATTATATTAACAGTGATTCTGGATTTATTTCTTATGGTTACCTTTGGTAGAAGTTAACACTTAACTTGATCAAAACCCCAGGTCTCAGATATTGCATTCTCTGAAAAAAGATAATAAAAATTTCCTAGAGTTGATACACAGTGAGCACAACCTCTCCAGATACCTTTCAGTTGGATTCCATCTTTTCCTTTCCAAATCCATATCCCACTGAATTGGTATTTCTTTTATAACAATACTCCCAGTATGACTTGTGTTACTGTTATGTGGGCACTTGTCTTCAAGCTACCCAATCCCTCTCCCTTTATACCAGATTATAAACTCCTTGGTGGGCAGGCACTAAACACTGTGAATATTTTAATAGAAAAATTTCACAGTGCCAGTCCATTCTCTTGAATACAATAGATAGTCAATGCTTATGAGGAAAATTTTACTTTAAATAGTCCATTATTACATTTCTATTAAGGCAAATATGAGTATCTACGCATAGAGAACGGTTACCTATTATAAAATTCAGTTACTCTTTGAAAGATTAAAGGAAGAAACTCACAGAGCAGACTGTTTTGACATTCTGAAAGTGCATATGTATTTAATCCCAAAAGCAGGAGATACTTTTGTGTCTACAGGGCACAGGAAACCTTTGAGTATTCCTAGGGATAGAATTCTTCTCACTTTATGTCTTCCATTCTCTTTTTATTTTACAGTCCATGACATTCTTTTTAAAAAATTTCTGTGTATGTGAAGACATTCCCTTCCAGAGAAGGTAGAGTTTAATTCTGCCCTACATTCCCCCGCCCTGCCTTGTTTGTTTCCTCTCATGGGTGAGCTAGACTTAGTAAATCATTTCCTAACCACAGAGTAGGGAAAGTGAAAATAGGAACTTCACAGTAGAGAATCCTAGCAAGCACTACCTTAACCAAGTGAAGAGAATTGACATCAACCACGCTGTCATGTGGATAACATGTACCTCTGATGGGATGTGACAAAAGGGCACTTCACCTTGGTTGTTTCCTTTCCAAAACCCCATAACCCCAATCTGATCATTAGAAAAATGACAGAAAAGGCCAGAATAGGGGACATTTACAGGACATTTGACCAGTACTGCTCAAGACTGTCGAGGTCATGAAAAACAAGGAACGACCGAGAAACTGTCACAGACTGGAAAGACTGGGGAGACTTGACAACTATATTCAATGTGGTACTCGGGATTAGATACCGGAACAGAAAGAATACGTTAATGGTGAAAACCAAATAGAGTCTGGAGTTTGGTTAATCGTACTAGTGTCGGTTTCTTTTTCTTGACAAATGGACCAAATTAATGTAAGACATTAACTAATGTAAAATGGGTGAAGGGTATACAAGAACTCTCAGAACTACCTTTGTAAATCTACTTATTCCAAAATTAAAAGTTATTTATATAATTGTTATAAAGTATTTCTTAGTGCAAAAAGCTCAGAAGAATATAAACAACACCATGTGTCTATCACTTAAAGAAAAACAACCACTATGAATCCTTTTATGTATATCTCCACAATCTTGATATCCTTTTCTTGAGAGCTAACCACTATTCTGAATTTGTCTTCATCATTTTTTGCATGAGTATGTTTTATCTTACCTATTTATGAATCCATAGACTATATGTGATATTATATATTTGAAATGAATTAATGATATCATACTGTAGAGTATAGCTTATATTATTTAAAATGAATTAATGATAAACTGTATATATGTATATGTGGCTTATATTTTTATATATACATTATGCTTTATAAAAATGGCTTTCATTGTTCACTCAGTAATCTGGTTTTGAATTTCATTAATGAGGTTGACTAATCCTGTTCCAATCATTCATTCAACAACTATTAATTGTATTTCAACTACATGTCAGGCAGAGTAGTAGGTTCCTGAGATTCAGCAGTGAGTTAGCTATTTCTGGAAGGCATCAGAGATCAATATAAGAACTGATATTGATAAGGTCACAGTATGATTAGAGAGCTGCCGCACACTGAGAGGCTCTAATATGGATATTTGTTTCTGACTCCACTGTTGCCTGTAAATACTCCCTGTGCTTGAGCTTTTATCTTGATGGTCCACGAGATGTTTTGTTTGGTTATGTCTTTTAAAATTCAGTGTTAGTTATCAAAAGCATTTGAAAATTAAGAGATGTCTCATAATGATTTGGAATTTCCAGCTTCTCTTGAAATATCTGGCCTTACTGGGTTACCACTGGGAGGAGCAGAAGAGCTGCTGCTCTGAACTTCTTACAGCCCACTTTGCCCTCTTCATGATTGCCTTGCTCAACCCTGCACACCTTAGGAGGTTTGAGGCAGTTGAGCTGCACAGTAGATATCTGCACAGTATCATTAGTTTCAAAAGAATCTCAGGCCGAGGCAGATTTACTGTGAAGTTAACAGGGCATGAGTGGCAGGACTCCTCATTTGCACTGGCTCTGTGAATTCTAGAAGTCACTGGGAGTTACAGAATATTCTAGGTAGAGAGATTGTGTGAGGGAGCCAGATTTCTATCAAAAACCATATCTATGCAAGTACTTGAAATGTTCTAAAGTAATGAATTCTCAAGTTTTCAGTATTTTTTTTGTGTGTGTGTTCTCTTTTCTTGTGCTAACTATTCACATTTGCTTCTGACTTTGATTTAAAATCTTGTACTCTTTTCCTTAAAATGATTTCATCAGCTTAAATAGAAGGTTTAGGCTGCTAGACTCATGATTCTGGTGAGCATTGTTCCCGAAATAATCTTTAACAGCTCATCATGGTGTTATGGAATGGGATGGAAGATAAAGTATCAACTACCTATAATGCTGGCAATGTCTCAAGGGTTGGCATAGAGAGTCAAGATAATGCTAGAGATGAACATAGAAAATAAAATTTAATTTTGATTTAGAATTTTAGGTTTTATATCTCGTAGGTATGCAACTACCTAATACCAATATGCCACGCAGTGACAGTTTAGATAATTTTGCTCGCTTACTAAATACAGTGTTTTTACAAGGGTGTGTTAGGAGAGTGCTTAATTGTGGGTGGCCTATGCTTTCATTTGGATATTATTAAGTTGATGTTAATGTACCTTTATGGGCAGGCCATACCTTAGTCGCTCTGCCTACCATCTGTAGTTTTTCAACGTTGAATTCACTGTTTTTCTCCTACCTGCCATCTCTCCCCCAGCCTGCAGGCTTTGACTCTCCCTGCTTCAGAGGCAGTCCTCCTGGGGGCAGAGAGGATTTGAACATAGAAATCTTTCAGTTACATATATAACCCAGAGTTGGTAGCCCATGTAGGACTGCTAGGGTCTACATCTTGTTCATTTCCCAAGATTTTGCCAAAAGCAGAGGTGCAGGCCAGGAGGTATATTTGAATGTATTCTACTTTAATTCCTTTTTTTCTCTTAAATTCTAGAAAAACCTATCCCTGAGTTGTAGCATAGCATATTCCATGATTTGGTTTAGTGCAGTCTGAACTTCTCAGCATCACAATTCCTACTGTATGTCAGTCTATCACTTTTTTTTTTCTGTACTAGAGATTGAACCCAGGGGCATTCTACCTCCGAGCTATACCTCCATCCCTATTTTCTATTCTTTATTATTTATTTATTTATTTATTTTTTTGGCGGTACTGGGGATTGAAGTCAGGGGCATTCTACCTCCGAGCTACACCCCCAGCCCTAGTTTTTATTCTTTATTTTGAAACAGGGTCTCACTAAGTTGCAGAGTGCCTCACTAGGTAGCTGAGGCTGACCGCGAACCCGGATTCTCCAGTCTCAGCCTCCCAAATGCTGGGATTACAAGCGTGCGCCACCACGCCCAGCTCTATTCTTTATTTTGAAACAAGGTCTTACTAAGTTGCAGAGGGCCTCACTAAGTAGCTGAGGCTGGCTGTGAACCTGCGATCCTCCTGTCTCAGCCTCCCAAATACTGGGATTACAAGTGGGTACTGCCATACTCGGCTAGCCTATGACTTTTGAAAAATGAGGTCATCATGGTGGAATCTGGGGCTGCAGGTGGTATGAAATAATTTTCTAATGTACTACAAAGGCATCCTGGCCATGCATTCCCTTCTTGTTTGCTGATAGTAGCCCAATCACATCTATCTCAGCTTTTGAAGGCAATGGTCTCATTAAGATCTTATTGAAAACAGAGTCCAAGAGATAATCCCTCATTCTCTTAAAGGTAAATAAGTACTATGATTTTTAGTTATTTTTAATATATTTCAATTAGCAGAGGTTTGGGGTAAGAATGAATGAATTAATGACTAAATGAATTACAGGTACTGATGGCTATATATTATCTAGCATGAATGAGTGCGTTTGCATGCTGGGCACTTAATGAATGCTTTGCATATAATATCTTAAACTACTTTAGCAAACCTATCATAGTTATAGATGACAAAACAGACTTGATGAGAATGTATACCTTGACCAAAGCCACACAGCAATAAAGAGAGCTGAAATTTCAACTCGTATTGTAGAGGCTCCAAATTCATTGTCTTTTACAACAAGGTTTGTGTTGTCATATTTAAGTCTTGCTTCTCATAAGTCTGTCTATATGGGTGGTAT
>PVLC010019639.1:13288-30423 GCA_004027655.1 Graphiurus murinus
AAAAAAAAAAAAAAAAAAAAAAAAAAAAGAACTAGAATCAATCAGGACCCATGCAACCTAGGAAAAGGGAAACAGTGGTGACTTAGAAGCCAAGAAGATTAGGAGAATTCATTGAGAAAAGCCAGGGTCAAGGCAACAGCATTTTATTGTGACTGTTCCTCAAAATTGTAGAAGTGTTTCCTATTGACCAGGAAGAATCAAGTTTAGGAGTCCTCTGTAGATGAAGGGAACCATTATTTCTACTAACTATGCTAACTTGAGCTATCAAGACCATACCTGGGCACACCCTAGTTTATGTTGTGAAGGAAAATAACAGGTGGGTCAGTGATGACATTTCTGAAAGTTAACATGAAGCATTTTGTTACTTAACTCTCTAAATGGCAGCTCTGTCATTCTCTGCCATTTTTTTTTTTTCATTTGGCAAAACAATCACCATCACATCATTTGACTTATATGCTAAAAAGACACAGCACTATCATCTTGTGAGGTGCTGGGACTTATGAAATGTAATTTCCCAGAGAACTATCAACTTTGTCTCTTTACTGACTCTTAATGTGGTGTCGCCGACAGTGAAGACGGTGGGATGGTGGCTCCAGGGAAATGCTATACAGTCATTTCAAGTGGAATAGAGATGTCATCAAAGACAGAAGAGATCTTTAGAAACAATGTCATGGGTTGTACTTTTAAAGCCATGTAACCTGGGAGTACAGATTACCACAGTGTGGCAGTGCCAGTGCTATGCAATAGATATGCCTGTGGACTAAGCTCATGTTTCTTTCTCAGTGGCTCTTTTATCATCCTACAGTCTTTGGTATACCATGACTAGCTTTGGGCCTTTTTCTCTCCTCACTCTTGGAAAGAACATATTTTATATTTCGTAGAACAGCATAGGCTAACTCCTTTAAACAGCAATCATTTGTAAGCCTGCCAAGCCAGATGCTGTTTGGCTCACTTTTCTAGCCCCATTTTCTGGTAAAAAATAGTGAAATCCCAGAAAACTTTACTAAGGTATTCTGCATATTGCTTAATAGTACTGCTGCCTGCTAAGAAACAAAATAAATACCATCTAAGGCCAAATAGCCTTTGAAAATATGGAGGGTGTCATCCCTTTCTAGACTGCTAGAAAAATATGTTCACTTTTTTTCTATTTAGAATTTGAAAAGGCAATATTTACCTGTCAAAAATTTGAAATCTCCTAGTTTGAAAGAAAGAATTTATGGGAGCCTTGGGGGTTAAGGATTATGACTTCCTTTTCTCAGGGTCCCACACAGTGCCTGGCACTCAGTAAGGGTGAATTGCACTGACAGATTGTACCAAGTGTGTTTCCTGGTCACTTCCACAAGCCTGTGGACATTTCCTTTTTATATTAAATGACAGTTACATTGAGGCATATGCACATTTATATTTACCCTTTTTTTTTTTTTTTTTTCAGGGACAGTGCAGCTCCAAGTGCCCTCTGCACGTGTGATTAAATATTAATTAGGCTTCTAATATAAGCAAGTGAGTTCACAGGCCTGAGTGTCACATGAATAATTTATGAGGTACCCGAAGGCCCAGCCTGGAAAGCTGATTGGCCACCTTGGATTTGTATAATTACGAAGTTTCATTATTAACAGTGGAAGCGGTAGAGAGATTTGCCTAGCTTGAGGGACTTTGAAAGCATAAGCTGTCTCATTAGGGAAAAGGGAATAAGGCAAAATATGCAAACTTGTTAGTAGAAAAGAAGGGGGAGGATGAAATTTAAACTTAGCTTTCAAACACGACCATGGTATGTATGCTTTTAAAAATATATAGTAAAACTGGTATTGTGATTGATAAGCATGTTTGCTTTAAATTTTTAGTATATCGAACAAGGCATCAAAGCTTTTGTTTTAAACTGAAGGCCCAAATCTTTAATATTTTAGTGAAAGAGCCACAGGTAGCTTAATAGGCCCTGTGGAGTGAGAGGTTTGGAGGTAAAAGAATGAAGACAGTCCAGGGCTCTTGCTAGAATGTGTGTTGTGCATGCAATTAAATCTCAAGGTCAAACAATTTACAGACAATTACTTTTCTAACATCTCCAGAAATGCCTGCTTACACGTCTTTAATTTTAAATGATACTGATATTCCAATTCTCCCCAAAGGTTAATGCTGACTAAATCCAGCTGTGACCTGACACGATGCGACAGCACAGTGCCTAATTATCCTCTGGATAGTCATTTACTTGAAACCATTAAAGGAATAGGCTGAGAGGAAGATTTAGGACCCTGAAAAAATGTTAGCCTGACTTCTTTCTTCTGAAGATGGGATGGGCTGAAAAATAAAAATAAAATCCTGCTAAATGTTAGCCATTTGCTTTGATGGCAGAAAATTGTTCATCCCACTCTGTTTTTTTACAGGTTAAATTGCTAACTAGTTCATTTTATCCATTGCCTACGGCTGGCGCTAAATGTCAGTGACAAATTTTGTACTTGTCTTGAAGAATGAATTAAGTTATGCACAAAAGCTATAGTGCTCTTTTAAGATGAGTGAATTGCAGAGGGAAAAAAAGTTGCTCTTTTGAAAAAGGATTATTTTGATTAAAGGCCTTTTCTATTGTAGCTGAAGACAGGTAGTGGTTTAAGATAATTCCGACAGTTACCTCCCACAGAGGCGGCAGTCTTTACTAGAAATTTCTCTAAGAGCAATTGTATCAGATTATATACTATGATTATTATCATAAGGCCATTAGTAATGGTGAAAGGAATTACTAAAAAAATTAAAATAAAAACACCCAGTTTTCATTAGAGTAAAAATCATGTTTTGTTGTTGTTGTTGTTGTGTGGTCAGCATTCCATTACTGTTACATAAACCGTTCACAGTGAGTTGCAGTGGAAATTAAAGATGGTCACGTATACTTGCCAAAATGTTCCAAAAGTGAACTCTAGCTTCTGTAGTTTATAATAGGAAAATATGGCTGCAACTGGTAGCCACTTTCATCTCTTTTTAGTTGCTTGACAATTGAGTTCTGAGTTATCATCCCTCAATAAAAACTATCAGCAATTACTTACCAATAAACCATTATACAGTGATTTATTATCATTAGTTCATATAAATTAATTTGTATCTATTCTTTTTTTGTTTTCATTTTCCTTTATAAAGGATACTTTTGCTTATTTGATACAGAAAGTTAAATTGTAGTAGTTTCAACACAGCACTGAATCCATCTAGCTAAATTTGAGCACTCTTAATAAACAAAATGAATAAAATAAAAATACAGTTATTAAATACAGTTCTAATCTGAACATAAGCAAGATTGTGGATACTTGAAGGGATATTTCACCTCCAGTTCTAATTGCTGGGTTTTGTTTGGGTAGAGACAGGATATACCTTCATGAACTCCAAGAATGTGATTCACTCATTGGTTAATAATTTCTGTTTTTTACGTAAAAACTATTTACCTAAAGAAGCAAAAATATGTTGATGGTTTCTTGGTGAAGTAGTAATACAAGGTTTTTTGGTTAGAATTATCCTTGTGTCATAATGGACAAGTATAACTATGCTTTGTTAATTGCGTACCATTTTATCATACTGTGAAAATATTATAGAGAATTTGATTTTAAAGAAAACTATAGTGATTAGTTTTAAAACATTACTTAAATAATTACTTACTTGGTATCCTCTCTTTTCAATTGCATGTAAATTAAAATGAATTCTCAAATCAGCTCTTACTAATGTGATAGATAAATATAGGTGTTTGAATTTCTGTTGCGACCCCGTATTCAGCCTTGGCAAGGGATGGCTTTTGTGACTGAATAGTTTTCTCCTTTACCCCTCAGTCCCCCACCCATTCTCTAACTACTGCAATCCTGTTCTATAATTATGAGTAGTGTGAATGGCCTCCCAGCCAGAGTTGCTATTATCTTCATCTTTCCCAGCAAGAGTTTCAGTCTGATGATGTAGAACAAGATTTTGAGGAAACAGCTCAGACTTCAGTATTAGGGAAAAGAGTTCTCCCAGGATGTTTGTTAGGATAATCCCGTGTGTGTGTGTGTGTGTGTGTGTGTGTGTGTGTTGACGTAGTGTGGTATAATATGGAGAGGGAAGTGCTAGCTGAAATAAAATATAATTTTACCTAGAAGAATTGATTCTTACATGCTTTCCTGTATTTGGACTCACATCATCTCTTTGGCTAATTCTCTAATGGCCTGATGCTCTAACTGTCACCAGGGTATGGTGTGTGTGTTCACATTTTCTGTGAGTAATGTTTCATGAAATTTGGACTTCACGTAATGGAGATCCTATGGCTGGTTTAGTCACTTTGTTGGAGTAGAGTTCACTAATTTTGTACTCATGTGGTACTGATTTTACCTCACATTTTTGTCTCTGTTTTGTATTCTTATGGCCCATATAATTAGCACATTAAATTATAGGCTTAATATGTTAGTTTTTATAAATAAATGAATTGTTAGGTAGCTTTTGTCTTCAAATTATTCCCACTGTGACTTGTTGCCATTAACAAAGCTACTGGAAGGGTTAGAGGGAATAGGGGGGGTGTTGTATTTCCCAATGAAAATCCTCTCCGCTATTCTATATGTGTGGCCAAGAATATAGAATACTTTTAGAAAGTTTTTACTGCAAGAGGTATATAGTAAAGCCTAGAATATATCTTGGTAAATTGCTTCTACATGCAGTTTCTTGTACAGTTAATTCTACTGTGTTTACAAGTGAAATTTTATTTTATTTTTTTAAATAGTGGAATTATTTGGAAATGTAAGAATTAAGACTTTGCCATAAATATAGACTGGGAGCAAAGGAGTTTGACTTATATGTAAATTGGGTATATGATAGCAACATATCCTTTTGTGCTTTATCTATGAATTCCAACCAGTACCTCTTGTCAAAATTTCCAGAATATGTGTGTGTGTGTGTGTGTGTGTGTGTGTGTGTGTGTGTGTGTGTGTGTGTTTAGCGGCAGCTAATCAGCAAATATTAAGAAATATTTGACGGGGACTATAATATGTAAAGTAACTTCTAATATTACTTAGTCCACATAATCCTTTCTCTTGAAAATATAAAGTGCACTGTGCAGATTTACATTGTTGAGTTTTTTGTTTCTATTGTTTTTAATGGTGATATTGCTGTCTGGCAGCTAACATTTCCTGTGGTCACATGTGCAGCAATTACAAATTCAAAAGGATAAATAAGGCCTATAGAGATGATGGGTATCCACACAACATTTTATGTTTGATTCCACCTTTGTTTTCCAAGTTGTCATTTGTATAATTTAGTTCTGTTTTAAACCTCATCTATTTTTCAGAAAGTTCTCTTTACTGATCAAACTATTATTTCAATAATTTAATTTTCATCTTATACATTGATCTTTTGGGAACTATGAACTGTATTTGATGTTTCACTTTTTATTTATTTATTTTTTTTGTGGTACTGGGGATGGAACTCAGGGGCATTCTACCTCCGAGCTACACCTCCAGCCTTATTTTTTATTCTTTATTTTGAAACCGAGTCTCACTAAGTAGCTGAGGGCCTCACTAAGCAGCTAAGGCTGGCCGTGAACCCTGATCCTCCAGTCTCAGCCTCCCAAATGCTGGGATTACAAGCGTGTGCCACTATGCCCGGCTCACTTTTTAAATCTTAAATACTGTTTTGGTACTTATTTTTAAACCCACTAGCTGGTCGCAGTGACACACGTCTGAAATCCCAGTACTTGGGAGTCTGAGACAAGAGAATTGCAGGTTCAATATCAACCTCAGCAACTTAATGAGGCCTTCAGTAATCTATCAAGGCCCTGGTTCCAAATAAGAAATTTAAAAAAAAAAAAAAAAAAAAAAAAAAAGGACGGGGATGTAGCTCGAAGGTAGAATGCCTCCTGGTTCAATCCTTAGTATTACAAAACCAAAACAAAAAAATCAACATCCTGAATCTAAACTGTCCCTTTCCCCTGTCAAGCCTGCAATTGTTTTCATAGGTGAAACAAGACATGTAGAGGACGAATCAGTATTATTGAAAAGTACGCTCATTTATGAAACCATGATACAGCTCTTCACTTCATGTAACATCCCTAAATTATCAGTGTCTTTCTACTAACTTGTACTTTTTGTGGCACATAATGGTTGTGGGATACTATTAACCCAAATTAAATAATCAAATGGAATGAATGCTTTTTTCCTATCTAAAATCTGAGCAGCTTATTTACTTGTTCCTAACCCAGAAGACCTAAGCACACTGCCTAAAAATGTGAACATCATGCTGAACTTGCAGGAAAGTTTGCCCAACTTAGATCTCCTCTGTATCTTACTCAGATCCCCTGTCTTTCCTTGAGTATGCCTTTCTCCGTTTTGGCCTAAGTTGTGGTCTTACCGAGTCAGAGTCAAGAAGTTTGTTAGAGAATGTTAGCTAAGAAAACATAAATAAGTGTAGATGTCAAATGCCCACTTAATGTTTATTTGATTATTTCTCTGTGGAAAATTGGAACTAATTTGGAATATAGATGTATTACTTCAAGCAGATCCAATGGAGAAGTGGTTTGCTTTATAGAACAAGCAAGCTGCTAGTTATCTGTGTTATAATACTAAGGAAAATGACAATAGCACTTATACTCTTCTGTGCACTTATTATATGCTAAGTACTTCATAAGATGCTCTTGTTTAATCTCCACATGTACTCTGTAAGATGGAATTTACAGATGAGAAACCTGATATTTTTACGCAATATGTATTATACAAGTGAATCTATTACAGTATCATCATTTTCTTGCTTTCATCTGTGTTTAAACAGAAAGACTTTGTAGCTGAAAAAAATAAGGTATTTGAAGTAAAAGTTTCTGTATACATTTTCTCATGAGACTTAGGTTGTGGCTCTGACTTTGCTTCCCTCTATCCCCTCTTGAAATATTTTGCTGTGCATATTGGGAAAGGCATTTGTCTATCAGATATTTGTGAACTTCTAATCAAATAAGATCACAGATTACTTATAGAAATGTTATTTAGCATCGTGATGTTATTTGATGGAGGAGACTTAGAAATACTGACATGTTAATTTTTTTAAAAAAATTATACCTTAGTAAGTACAAGAGAAAATTTAGATGAACTTCATTTTAGCTGTTGTCTTTTAAGCCCTTCCTGGGATATGATTTATGCTGGATGCTGTGGGCACTATATAAACAATATGTTGTAGTGCTCCTTCTCTCCTGGTGCCCCCCACTTCCATTTCCATCCTAGTAAATCCTTTGAAGGTTTTATTATTCAGGGGTGGGAAGATTGAAGTGAAAGCTACAGAATGATTTAACACTGTGGGAACTTAATCAATAAGAGTGTTGCAGAGAGCTCCCAGGAAAGGGTGTTGTTTTCCATCCAGATGATAATGAGGCCGAGTCGCAGCAACCTCTGGAGGAGGAGTGCTGGGGCAGCGATTCTTTGGTGGTGCTTTTGCTGGTTGCTAATTAATAGTTTTGAGGCCAGTGGAGCACCTTTTGGCCTCTCTGACATTTGCAAGCTTTTCTATGGCTTGTCCCACATGTCTTTCCACCATCAGGGGTCACTCTCAACTGGATTGGAGCCTGACAAGTCTAATTGCCTCGAATCTATGCAGATTTAAACATCTCGCCCACATGCCAAAAATCTGATGTTTTCTCATGCTGCTTCTGAGTTCCTGGCATTATGGGATTGGTGCATGCCTGAATTATTATGTATCAGCTTATCCTCCTGTTAGCATGTTAAAGAGCAATTAGCTGGATGTGGTGTAAGAAATAGGGAAAAGAACTTCAATGCAGTTCAGTTGTAAATGCCTTTTATATTAAAAAAAAAAAAAAAAAAAAAACTGTCAGACCATTGAGCATTACTGGTTGGAAAGCAGATTGAATTGTATAGTCAAATTTTTTTAAAGAGTGAATAATTTCCTGAGAGTTGGTTAAAAAAAAAAAAAAAAAGAAAAAGATCCTTGCTGGGCAAACATACAAGGATGGTATAATGTAAATCACCCAAACATTCTTGATTTACTTACCTTTCCCACTTCCTTTCCTTAATCTTACACTTCTCCTAAATTCTCAACTTTTATTTATTTATTAATTTTAACTTCCTTATAACTGGTTAGTGGTTCTTGTAGTTACATTTTGTCACTCCATCCAGTTTATAGGATTCGGAATTAATGGTAGAATGCTGAGCTAGATGCACTCACAGTCAACTCAAGTCATTTGGATAAGATAATAAATTCCCACTTTTCTTGGAAATAATTTATTTTAATTGACTATTATGACATATACAGAATAACATAATAGCTATGTTGACATATTGCTTTATAGTTTGCAAAATATTTTGTCGTGTTTAATCTTCATAATATACCCAGAAGACAATAGGTCAGGGTAGGTCAATACCTTTATATTTAAAAATAAATGTGTATTTACAGAAAAATTAGTTGACCTGCCCAATGTGCCTGTGCTACTGAGAGAGTTGGATTTTTATTCTGGTCCACTTTTTCACAATATATATGAAAATAAATTTTTTAGTAGGTTAGTTCATAAAAATCTTTTTCAAATATAGACTAATAATTTTTAAAATGTGTTGATGTACTCTTAAACTATCAAGGAGTTTATGAAAATACGAATAAAGTAATAAGTAAAATTTTTACATTTAACAAATTTTAACTTTGAAATACTCTAGGGACTGAGCATTCATTTGATTATCATTTTCTGACGAGGCTATCATCTTTGACAGTCCATATGAAGGTATCAACTATGTGCAGAAAATGCCAAACTAATTCCGAAAAGTCTTACTTTTTATAAAATACTGATATATAAAAATATGTTTAATGAAAATAATAATTTAAAATATTAATTTAATTCTATTCTTAGCCTTTACCTCAAACACTTCAGAAATCTGAGAATATTTTTATTTATTTTCTTTTTTAACCACAGAATGTTATACTTTTTTCATGAAAATTCTTTTATGTCTTAAAGTTGCTCAGGTCTTAAACCCCTCTTTCTGTTGCCTCACAGCTTATTTATATTGTAGATACAGCTTACGAAAAAAATATTACAAGATAAAAAGAAATGTGTGTTTATGAATGTTTACAGTGTGGTGTACTATAAACTTATAGTTTCAATAAAATTGATTACATGGAATATGGTGGGCTATAGTTGCTTCTTGTTTTTGGTTTCTATTTGTGTGGTATTAGACACATTTAAAATCATAAACATGGACAGTTAGAGATCAAAATAATAGAAAACTTAGATACCTTTAGTTCAGTTTCTCATTCATAATACATTATTTATTTGTCATTCTGTTGTTCCCAAATCAAATGATTTGAGGCCCAATAATACATGAAGAAGTAGGAGGATAATACTTTATTATGTCACTATGGAAATATTTATTTTCACATTGACATTTTCCATTATGAAATGAATAAACATTAATTTTAACAGATTTTAACATTTTTGTCCAAGCAGATTTAATGAACAGTGTCTCAACATTACCATGCAGATAAAAAAGAGATGACTTGTGGTTCTTGAAGGAGAAAGGAATTAATACTTTTTAGATATCCACTATTTGTTAGGCCAGGTGGCCGAAATCCCTGTTTGCATGGGTCATTCCAGTTTATACTTGTTGTTCTAGCCTAATTAATATTACTGTTGCCCTTCACTCTCACACCATATGAGCATATTAATTGAATGTATGCCTTCTACTCAATTTGTCTAAACATTCTCTAATGGAATTAAATCACCAGGGGATTTGCGTTTCTAGTTTGGATTTGCCATTAATTAATTGTGTGATTTAGGTCAAGTAAATCAAGGAAGTCAAATTTCTCAATAGCAAAATAGGAATAATGTACCTTTACTAAATAATAATAATGGCTCACTAAAACTTCCATAACTAGTTCTATTAAAACACATGCAGAGAAGCGTTATTATTTTCAGATAAAAAATAATTATTTTAAGGTATTATGAAACATTTTAAAGTGTATAATGGTTTGTCAAACAGAACTTGATTCAAATCCTGGCTCAGGACTTTTACTAAATATGACTTCTTGGGGAATTATGTCAGTCTGTGAATTTTTTTGTTTGTTTTGTTTGTATGTGGTTATTTTGTTTTTCATCTCAAAATAAAAGGAAAAGAGCTCTGGCACAGACTTGGTAAATGATAGACACTCAGTAGATGTTAGTTTTTCTTTCCCAGTTTTATGAAAATAATTGGACAAATGAGCTTAGAGGCATATAAATGTGGCTTACCACTGTTGTTATATACTGATGATAAAATACTGTGTTTCATCTGCTTTTGCTCACTTAAGTCACTATGTTTAAATCTTTCTTTATCATTATGCTTAAGCAAGGATAAAGGATTCCAAGTGACTCTATATTAGGGAGATCTTGTTTCAGTGAAGGAAATTAAGAAAAGCTAGAAAAGATATTAGTTATGTGAGCCAAAAGGGATGTGGTGTTGGCGGGCTTCGATTCTAGAAAAGACTAGAGTAAGAGTCTTGTCAACTATCTAAATGTTATAAGGAGAAACAACTTAGGCAGTGGACCAAGCTAAAATAGGGAAGGATAGTCATGAATGTGATTTGGGGTCTAGATGGCATCCCTTGACTTTAACCAAGTCTAATTTGGAGTAAAGATTAATCATAGATAGGGAGTGTAGGCAGGGGTGGACCTATAAGAGAGGATTAGGAGGAGTGATATGCAGGGCTTCAAATTTGATGCTATGGAAGGCTGCAAAACTTTGGTTAAAATCATTGGAAAATCTACCTTGTGGTGGTATGAATTAGAGAAGAAAGATATAGGTGAAATAAATAAAAAGTTGATGTCCTGGTTGGCTTCTTTTTGTCAAATTTGTTATTCAATGATACTTTTACATCAAGTACTAATTAAGAATTTAGTATATGAGATTTTCTTTTTTCATTGGGATACAAATAAGTAGATAATCTTAGAATTGTATAATAGTAGAGGGTAGAAGCTCTTTATCAAGCAAGTTTTATCCACCAATTTACTCCAGAATTTAAGTAAAGGAAATAAATGGTTGAGCAATTACTAAAAAGTTGTTATACTTATTTTCCCCATAAAATTATACTTTGAAAGGACTTGGTTGTAAATGCAATTAGAATGCCTATTTATTGTATGTTAAGATTTTTCTTTTTTGTTACTGAATTTGAAGGATCAATCTCCCAAGCCCACAATCAGTTGTGGCTACATCCATAAAATTAACAGTGGATGCACATTTTCAAAATTGAAAGTCCTTATAAAATAATGCAGGCCACTGTAAATCATAGCTAAAAGCAGTCATAATGGAAATCTCTTATCTATATCTGATCCACTAACATACAGTTATTTTGGGAACTAATAACTTTTTTCCTTGGAGATAGGGCCCCAAATTCAGTTTTATAGCTCACAGTCCCAGTAAATAGAAAAAGTCTGCCAAACCTGCCTTTATAAATCCTCGTGATATCATGTTTTTTACCATATGTATTGGGCTAGAAAAAATGAGAAATGAGGTTTGATGATTTTTTACTTGGCCAATAAGCTCTATTATATCTGCATGTGAGGTTTTGTTACTAATTTTTATATTATTTCAGAGCTATATGACTAACATTAATTAATTCAGTAAAATCCAAGAGTACTTGGAAGAAATATTCTTTCTCTCCCAAATTGTAATTCAGCCTCAACTATTTGAGCAGGCCATCAATCCTCATTTTCTACTCATTGAGCATCTGGGCTATAATCATCAGCTCCCACCATTGTGTTATTGGAAGGGAGTATGGTACATACTTCCTGGTAATGGGCCTTGTTGATGCTTCCTTTTTCCAAAGGAGACATTTACTAAATAAAGAATAGTCCTCTGGGAAAAGGAAAAAAAAACTTGTAGGAGCAATCTGCTTTTTCAAACTGAAATACTCACTTATTGTGAAGAGGTTCAGATCCCAATCTTTGTATTAGTTCTTAAAATTATTTAGCAATATTTTCAGAGTTACTATATTTGTCTTTAAACAGTTTAATTTGAGGAGGGGGCACTGGGGATTAAACCTAGGAGTGTTCTACGTCGAGATATACTCCAGACCTATTTATTTATTTTTGAAACAGGATCTCACTAAGTTGCTGAGTATCTTGCTAAGTTTCTAAGGCTGGTCTTGAACCTACAATCCTCCTGTCTCAGCCTCTCAAGTACTGAGATGTGCACCACCACAACCAGCTAAACAGTTTATTTTTATTACATGTATTATAAATTTAAATTAGTGTTTTAGTTGCAAATAAAAGAAAGTGACTGGTTAATTTAAAGCAGATACGGAATTTGTTACAAGGATAGTGAATACTGTCCAATTATTAAGAGGATATTAAAAGTAATATCTGGAAAGACTAGAGACCTAAACTTATAGGATACACAGAAGCAATTTCTAAAGTCATTTTGTCCTATCAGCTTTATATTCTAATTAGCAACTGCTTCTGATTCAATAAACCCAGAAATAAAGACAAAGTAAAACTATTATAGATGTTATGGACTTCTAGTTTAACATGGTGGCTTGAATACAAGAATTTATCTTTGATCTTCATGAAACCCCATTAAATCAACAAGAAGACTAATAAATATATAAGTACATGGACCAAAAGAATGGGAGAAAAAAGGAAAGTAGATGAGATATTTCCAATTTTGGAAAAAAGAAAGTATATAAAATAGCAGAATCTAATAATGAAGCAAGAGAAATATACAGGTTTTATAGTTCTATGGAAAATTGTAGGAATTGCAGGCACCAGATAACTCTGAGGTCTACAGTGTAATATGGGGGAAAAAAGAGAAGGAATTATTCTTAAATGGTATATAGAGTATTTGTACTTGATATCCAAGGAAAATGGCAACAAATGATAAAACATGATAAAGAATTTGTATTTTAATATTAACTTGTAGTTTAATGTTAGATACAGAGAGTGGGAAATACCAGAAAGGATCAGGAAAAATATCATTCCTTGTTAATAGTTCAGTGATCCTTCATGAGTTCAAGTCTTAGAAGATATAATATTTCTCATCAGACTTACACTATTTTGTGCCTATATGAAATTTAAAGAATTCTAGATATTTTAGTGAAACTTCTGGAGTACTACTGTCTCTGTTAAAAATTAACTAATTCACTTATACATTTATCCAATAATTGTATTCTTCTTATAGCAGGTGCTTCTTACTTGGAGAAAAAAATGAACTCAATAATATGATAAGGGCTTTGAATTTAATCATAAAATCTCTATGGAGTTTATTTTTCATCTGTTTTATTAGTAGATATTGTTCTAGATTGATGTAGGAATTAATTGAGATAGTGTGTATCCTGGACTTAGTTTCTGGCACTAAATAATAATTTAATAATTACTAACTAAATTTAATATTTTTAATTCATATGATTATGATGTATGTTTTAGAAATCTATGTGAACCAATGAAGGAAATAAAATTCAGAGAATTGGTGTAACATACTTAATGTCCTTTAACTATTCAGGGATGGAATTGAGATTTGAATCCAAGTTCATCTTACTCAAGACTTTATTCTCTCTCCACTGCATTATATTAAATTTGTCTTTTTTTTTTTTGCGGTACTGGGGATTGAACTCAGGGGCATTCTACCTCCGAGCTACACCCTCAGCCCTATTTTTTATTCTTTATTTTGAAACCGAGTCTCACTAAGTTGTGGAGTGCCTCAGTAGGTAGCTGAGGCTGGCCGCGAACACGGATCCTCCTGGTTCAGCCTCCCGAATGCTGGGATTACAAGCGTGCGCCACCACACATGGCTTAAATTTGTCTTTTAAGGTTAGCTTTCTATTGAAATAAGCATTATGAAATAGTGTCCATAGGAAAAATATGAGCAAATTTTTAAATAAGAATCTTATAAATAAGCTCTCAGAATATAATTTGCTTCCTTCTGGTAGTTTATTTAGATACCATGGAATCAAATTGATTCTTCAGTAACTTGAAAAAATTTTCCTTCACATTTCTTAAAGCTAATAAAGTGGTTAAAATACAGTTGATGTTGATCATCTCCTTTTGGAGAAGTAATGTGTGAGAGACCTAACTACAGGAAGAATTCTATATAGAATAACCAGTTTCCTTTTCCTTAAAGTCACTTCCCAAGGTAGGGTTAAGTTAGATTGAGAACAGACACCTGGGCAGTAATGGCCTTTTATGACCAAGGATTTAGTAATTAGGACTCCTAACATTGGAGGCAGGGAGATATGGTGGATTAGGTGGGTTGGAGGGAACTAACTATACCTTTATTTAGGAAGGTGAGAAAATACAAAGCAGAGGAAAATTAAGACATTTCTGTGACTGTCATGTGAGGGACAAAGGTGAATCCAATTGGCTGAAGCCTGTCATTGTCTCTTTTCTTGATGTACAGTTTGCCCTCCATATCCACAGGTTCTACCAACCATGGGTCAAAAATGTAATTAGTCCTAAGATAATTGTGTCTGAATTGAACATAAACAGACTTGTTTTCCTTGTCACTATTCCCTAAACAATACAGCATAGCAACAATTTTCATAAATTTACATCTTATTAGATATTATAAGTACAGACAGCTTTCAAAAAGTTTCAGATTAGGGATTTTCAGCCAATAAGGACAACACAAACTTTCCAAAATCTGAAAAATGTAAAAGCTGAAACACTTCCTGTCCTAGACATTTTAGATAAGGGATGCTCAACCTGTAATCTAGAAAACCTAAAGTACATAGGATGATGTATGTATTTATATGCAAATACTATGCCATTTTTTATATGGGAATTGGTATCCACAGGAGTCTTTGAATCTGTCCTCCATGAGGGATGACTGTATTACTTAGGGAATTCTAAGGAAGTTCTGACTTACTGATATTAATGCCACCTAGTGTGAGATAGGGAGATACTTTTAGATAGCTCTATGGATTAAAGGTTCTAATTGAGCCACAGAAGAGGTAGAGAAATTGAGGGGAAATCCCTGATTTCACTCATCATTACTGCTGGCTAGCTATGGGATATCTAATCTCATGATGGATTATTTAATTTATTAATTAGATATAAAATATGATTTTCATTTTCTCCTGGAAATGTTTTAAGGATAAATTAAGGTAAGGCACATGAAAGTACCTTGAAAAGTCCAGCATCATATGGGTCAGCCATATTGCTAGTGGTGGTAGGACCCCCTGGAAGAAGTCAAATGTTTGAATACCTTAGCTTCTTGCAAATTTTTTCTTAAAGAAAGCCGTTTTCTTTGACTTTGAGAAATGTAGCAAAAACAGAAACAAACAAAAAAGCAAAAATGTCTATGTAAAGTACTGACAAGAGCATGCAAGAATAGATATGGGCAGTACTTGTGTATTAAGGTGATGTAACAAGATAATAATACTAAAGACTTACTTTTTGTTGTTTTTAGGCTTACATTTATTAAGAGCTTTTTACATAGACATTATAATAAATACTTTATATAAATAAACTCATTTAATCCTCACAGAAATCCTGTGAGACATGTTCTATTATGATCACTTTTTACTGCCAGGAGCCAGCCCTTGAGGCAGTGGATGCTGTCGCATTTTACCTGTGGAGAAACTGAGGGATTAAAAGAATAAGCTTCACTGGGTGTTATGAGTGTATGATTGTAATCCCAGCAACTTGGGTGGCTGAGGCAAAAGGATTGCAAGTTTGAGGCTAACTTTGGCAGCTTAGTGAGATTCTGTCTCAAAATAGAAAAAGAAAGGGCTAGGAATATAACTCAGTGATAAGGACCTCTGCCTAGGTTCAATCCCCAATATCACACAAACAAACAAACAAACAAACAAACAAACAAATAAATAAATAAAATGAAATAAAATAAAAGAAGGGATGGGATTCCCAGGGTCACATAGCTATAGAGGGACTGAGTAGTTGAGTAGTTTAGTATTTAGGTATTCTATATTCTATCTTTAGATATTGAGACTATCAATTATTGTCACTGATTTGGGTAAGTTCTTAAAAAATACTTAGATACTTATAACTTTAACATAATTTTTGCTTGGGAATGTCTTTAAATTTAAAGAAGAGTAGCAAAGATAGTACAGAGAGTTCTCACATACCCTTATGTAGTTGCCCGCACTGTTAACATCTTACATAGGTATGGCTCCATTGAAAAACTGAGAGGTTAACTTCAATACCCTACTATTAACTAAGTTACACACTTTATTCAAATTTTACTAGTTTTTCCCTAATGTTAATTTTCTGTCCCAGGATTTTACACAAAATATCATATTCTGTTTTGCAGCATGTTCTCATAGCCTTCTTGGCAACAGTTTCTTGGTTTTTCCTTTTTCATGACCTTGACAGTTTTGAAAAATACTTGTCAACTTTTATGTAGAATATCTTTCAGTATGAATCTGTCTAATGTTTTTCACTAGGGTAGATTAGGTTTATATTTTGGAGGGGGAACAGTGCCACCAAGGTTTAAGTAACTTTCTCATTGCTTTGCATCAGAGGATATTTGATATCAACATAACTTATCACCAGTGATGTTAACCCTGATCACTTGGTTATGTTACTGTTTGCCAGATTTCTTTATCTAGGTTATACAATTTGTTGGCATGCAATTATTCATAGTACTTACTTATAAGCATTTTTATTTTTGTAGCATCAGCTATAATATTTCCTCTTTCACTTCTGATTTTGTTGTCTTGTTCCCCCTTGATTAATCCAGCTAAAGACTTGCTAATTTTGTTGACCTTTCAAAAAATTTTTTTAAATTCATCAATTTTTTCTATTGTTTTCCATTCTCTGCTTCACTTATGTTTCTCCTCCTCCTCCTCCTCCTCCTCCTCCTCCTTCTTCTCCTTTTTTTTTTTTTTTTTTTTTTGCCGTACTGGGGATTGAACTTTGAACTCAGGGGCATTCTACCTCCGAGCTACACCCCCAGCCCTATTTTTTATTCTTTATTATTTTTTTTTAAATTTTTTTATTGTAGTAATTCGTGCAATATAGCATACATCTTTGTTAAGAACGGGTTGTTAACAACATATTTGCACACAGTTCTCATTTAACCCTTTCCCCAATTCCCACCCCAATCCCCTCCCCTTCCCTCCCCCTCAGGTTCACTTTGGTGAGTGACCTTGATATGATTGTGTAATTACATCACGTGCTTGAGGGCGTCCCTCTGCCCCCTGCGTCCACTACAATTAAATCAACTTCATTGCTTATC
>PVLC010019640.1:0-30317 GCA_004027655.1 Graphiurus murinus
GAGGTAAAATGCCTCTGGGTTCCATCCCCAGTACCCCCAAAACAAAACAAAACTGCCTCCTCCTGTTTTCTCTCCAATGTGGGGGTAGACGGGGCTCCCCTTGTCACTCATGTCTGGACGCCTAATAGCTCCACGCAGAACTGGCTCCCAGCCCTTCCATCACCTCCGGGGCAATAAATTCTCTCTATTCAATTCCTTCTGTCTGAAAGACATACAGTGGCGTCTGTTCTCCTGGAGGGGTGCTGACGGACAGAGTAGCAGCGGCCCTGCACTAAGCACGCAAGATGTACCAGTGACTCTAACATCCGTTATCTCCTTGAATCTGCACATGGCGGCGGAGGAGGTTGACCTACGGACTCTGTCCTTCAGATGAGGAAAGCGGGGCTCAGAGGACCTCCATAACCTGTCCCAGGGGACACCGCCACTTGAACCGGCTGTCCTGGAAAGAACATAATTTGGCAACAAATCTCGGCTTAACGACAGCCGCTACGCGACCTCAAGCAAGTCACCTCATCCCCCTAAGCCTGTTTCCTGCTCAGCAACCTAGTGAGACCCTCAGCAACTTAGCAAGACCCTGCTTCAAAATACAAGATAAAATAGAGCTGGAGGTATAGCTTGGAGGTAGAACACCCCTAGGTTCAATTCCCAGTACCAAAAACAAAACAAAACAAAACAAAAACCAGTCTGTTTCCCAGTTCCAGAATATTTTCATCAGCTCAAGTAGAAGCCCTGTACCCGTTAAGTAGTTAAGTAGTCACCCTCCCTCCCTGCTCCCCAAGGCCTGGCAACCACGAATCCACTTTCTGTTTCTGTGACTATGTTGGCTATTTTGCATACACAGAAACACACAGTATATGCGGTAAAGGGCTGAGCTATGCTTCCCTCCCTCCACCAAACATATATGCTGTGGTCCTCACTCCAGAACACCAGAATGTGACCTTGTGTGCAAGGAAAACAGGTCACTGCAGATGTGGTTAAGACACGACTATTAGCTGGGTGTGGTGGCACAAGCCTGTAATCCCATTACTTGGGAGGCTGAGATGGAAGGATCCCAGGTAAGAGGCCAGCCTCAGCAAGCAGTAAGACTCTCATGAACCTAGTGAGACCCGGCTTCAAAATAAAAATAAAACAGGGCTGGCAATGTCGCTTGGAGGCAGGATGCCCCAGGTTCAACCTCTAGTAACACACACACACACACACACACACACACACACACACACATGCACACACACACACACGCTACTGTCAGGATGTTAGGAAGAGTTCTATTCTAGTATGACCTGCATTCTTTAAAAGGGGGGAATTTGAATTGGGTGTGGTGGTGCATGCCTGTAATTCCAGTATTTGGAAGGTCAAGGCAGGAGGACTGCAGGTTTGAGGACAGCCTCAGCAAATAGTGAGACTCTCATCAATCTAGTGAGACCCTGTTTCAAAATAAAAATAAAATAGGGCTGGGGGATGTAGCTTGGAGGTAGAACGCCTCTGGGTTCAATACCTAGTAACACACACATACACACACACACACACACACACACACACACACACACACACACAAAGGCAAGAAAGAAAGAATGGAAAAAGGGGGAAATTTGGGCATGGGCACGTGGATACAAGGAGCATGCCGCGTGAAGTTGGTGGCCAGGACTGAGGTGGCACTTCTCGAGTCCAGGAACGCCATGGGCAGCCAGCAACCTCAGAAGCTCCATCTCTCTCAAAGTTTCACAAAGAAACCGCCTCAGTCTTGAACTTCCAGCCCCAGAACCACGGCAGCAAGTTTCTGCTGTGCAGGCTGGCCGGCTTGTGGCTCTTTGTCGCAGCGACACTGGCTGGGGACGAGGGACGGCGGGCGTCTGTGACTGGCGTCCCTCCCCAGGCCATCCAGTTGTCATCGCTGGGCTCGCTGGGCGAGGACCCTGTGTCTTCACCACTGGTCCTTTGGAGTTGGACCACCTGGGTTCGAATCCCAGCCCCAGCTCTGACACTTGGGAGAGCTCCTATCACTCGCTGTGCCTCAGTTTCCCCATCTGTAAAATGGGGATAGTTAAACAGCGAGGGAATCAGTTATGTCGCAGAAGACTTGTACCGTCTGGTTCGGTCAGTCCAGGGCAAGTGCCCCCCCCCACGCCCTCGTCCTGTAGCTGAAGTCCTCCGTCTGTCCGCCCTGGGGGGCTCTCCTCTTGCACCCCCACATCCAGTACACCCCCAAGAGGGGCCTGGACTCTACTGGAATCTTCCTCTGGCCCAGCTCCCTCCTGCATCAGAGTGGGGGAAGCCCCCCTGTTTCCGTCCCCTCGCCCAGGCCCTGCCCACAACCCTCTTCTCCTTCCTGTTTCCTCAGAGAACGGGGCTCCCTCGTCTAGACGGGCTCTCCTGGCCCTGGGAGAACTTCCGGGACCACACCCCAGGCCCCTCCCCCCGGCCTTGGTCACCCCACACTGCCAAAGCAGAGCAGCACCGAGCGAGGGCATGGAACCGTGCCAGCCGCGGTGTTTGTCTCCTCGCTCTGCCTTGAACACCGGTTCCTTTGAGGATGGCACTCAGTGTTTCATAGGGCGCCCCACTAAACGTCTGCCAAATGAACAACGTTTGGTGAGTGCATGAACGTGCCAAATTTAACATGAGGCTCTGTGTGTTCAATTCCCTTGCCTGGGAAACACTGACCTATTCTACAAGACCCAGAGCAAACATCACCTCCTCTGGGAAGCCTTCCCTGATTTCTCCAGGTTGATCCAGGCTGAGTCTTTTTGGACTTGAGTCCCCTGCTCTGGCCACGGTGGCCTCCTGATAAGCTAGTACAGAGTCATAGCACTGAAGTGACTGTCCCGAGACTTCCCCTCAGCTTGCTTGTCACCTCCTGCAGGTTGACTCAAATGCCACCCCCCCAGCGAGGCCCTCCCCACCCACCCTGAGGCTCCTTTCTCTTCCTGTCCAGCGCTGGCTTGTCTCCCCTGGACAACAGAATCCCACCACGGACACTCCCTGCCTCCTTCACCGCCACGATGAGAACTTTCCCACCCCGGGTGCTGCTTGCTAAGTGGTAGAAGCTCACTATCTATTTGCCGAGTGGATCCATGAATCTTTGAGAGCCCAGGATTCCGTCTTGGGTCTGGTGTTTAAGCTCTCGGTGAAAATTTGCTGGATCTGAACAGATTAAGAGAGTACTCAGAAGGACTTAGGACAGATGGGGCCGGATGAGGCCTGGTGCTGGAGTCAGCCCGCCAGGCTCTGAATCACAGTGGCCCGAGCCGTGAGAGGACAGTCTCTGAGAAGCAGGCTCTTTCTTTGCCCTTGAGCCAGACCCTCTTCACCCAAAACGTGTCAGGCCTCTGCCACCAAGGGCCTGGTCTACCCTCAGCTTGCGGCCGGCACCAAGGCGCCTGGGTGGGCCCAGCTCAGACGGCGAGTTCAAGTCAGACGCGGCCTCAGCGGCTTTGCCTTCTGAGGTCCACGGGGTGGAGAGAATTCCTGTGGAGCCTGGCTCCGGGGCATGAACAAGGGGAACGCCATGTCCTTCTGAATGGCTCCCAGCATGCCCAAGAGGCTGGGTGCACAACTACTGAATGAATGCATGCATGCACAGTCCCTGAGTTCCCAGAACTGGGGACTGGTGGGGGCATGCAAGTGAAGGCTGATGGTGGGCCTCCTGGGGGGATCTTTGTCACCCCACACCTATATTTGTTTGTTGATGACTTGAACTAAGGATAATAGGCAGAGAACACTCATAAGTGTGCAGCTGTCCACACCCATGGAACTACCACCCTAGTGGAGATAGAGAACACGCCCACAGCCCCAGGCTCCCCCAGCCTGTTCCTGACAAGCCCCCGCCAGGGCAGCCGCACTGTTGCTGACTCCCGGGGCCCTGGATGGGCCTTGCCTGTGTTTGCACTTGGTGTGAACAGAAGCATACAGGTCAGGCTATCTCCCACCTGCTTGTCACCACGTGAACGTCTCCCATGGGGTCTGGGTGTGGAGGGTGCGGGCAGGGGGCATTCCCTGCATTCCCTGGGTCCCCGAGGGTTTGCGGGGTGCAGTGACTGTCTTCTTAAAGAGCAATCTCCTCGAGCAGAGCGATCTCCCCTTCCTTGCTGGGAGCCCCAGCCGGAGAGCCGCCCTCAGTCTGACGGCGGAATCCTTCCTCTCCTGACTGCATGAGTCAGACCCGGACGCGCGCTGTGTGCTGTGCCGGTCACGACGCCGTGCCCACCTCCTCTGAGAAGCCTGCTGTGCCAGCCTGGCCCACGGCCGGCATCCGGCAACCTCTGGGGCACCCCGTGGGGTGGGTGCTGCTCCCTCACCCCGCCTGGCCCCTCACTCCAGCATCGGTGGCCTCTGGGGTCACCGTGGGCTGCTTGGGGTGTTTACAGAGATGGTGGCACCCTGTCCTCTTCCCTGATGTGCAGCAGGCACGAGATGGTTTTTAGCAGGGAGCTGAGAACGCTTGGAGCGGGCTCTGTGGCCACAGCCCCAGGAGCAAAGGCTGGCTTGTGTCACAGGCGGGTTAGCCGTGCATGGGAGGCTAACCCAGGCTGCGGAGTTCTGCAAAGCCCCTGCACAGATTTCCAGTAAGCCAGCTGCTGCTGTTGTTGATTGCAGGGAAGGACGTCTGGAGCTAACTGGACTTCACCACCTGCTGGCTGAAGGTCTCAGTTTCCCCATCAAGTAGCGACAGTGCCTGCCGCACGGGGAGCTGAGGAGTAACCAAGTTAATATATGTAAAATGCAGCCAGGTGTAGTGGCACACATCTGTACTCCTGGCACTTGGGAGGCTGAGACAGGAGGATTGCAGGTCCAAGGCCAGCCTCAGCAACTTAGTAAGGCCAGCCTCAGCAACTTAGTAAGGCCCTCAGCAACTTAGTGGGGCCCTGTTTCAAAATAAAATGTAAAAAGAGCTGGGGGCATAGCTCAGAGGTAGAATGCTCTTGGGTTCAATCCCAAGTACCAATAAATAAGTAAATATGTTATATAGATGTGTGTGTATACACACATCTATCTACCATCTATCTATCTATCTATCTATCTATCTATCTATCTATCTATCTATCTATCTATCTATCTACTTACCTACCTACCTACCTATCTGTATCTGCATGCATGCTCTGGGCATTGCCCGGTGCATAGCAAGGACCCACAGAAAGGACTAGCTCTCTTTCTGTGTATAATAAAATACACCTGACTAAATCATGGCTAATTCAATAATTAATTAAACAGTATTACATCCTAGCTGTTGGGAGGATAAAGTGAGATAACGTAGGAAGGTGCCTGGGATACGAGATAATACCTATTGCGCCTGGTGCACGGCGCGTGCTCAGTAGCTAATTGCTCTTATATTTTCAACGCCTCGTAATTATGGATCCTGAGCAGAGAAGCAAGCCGTAGAGCATGGAGGAGGGTGGAGGGGACACAGGAGCCGTCAGGACCGTGCAGGGCCAGCCCGGGCGCCTCCCTGCGTGAGGGCCACTCACCGCTGTCTCTCATGAGCGGGGAGGGTCCCCTGGCTAGGGCTTCCCACCAGCCGGCTCTTTGCAAATAGCTTATTGATTTTAAGCCAGAAACAATCCAAACTAAACAACCAGGTTTTAAAAAAAGAACCCCGAAACTTAAAAAAACAAAAGCCCAGGTAAATTTCTTTCCCTTTCCTCCAGAGATGAGGAGATTGATGAAGAAGTAAGAACCGCTTCCAGGAATACGAAGGGCTTTCAAAGGCTGGAGACGAGTGTTTTGTTTTTAACTCCAGAAAAGATTGAAGAAGAAGAAACGCGTGGCCTTACCACGGCAGGCACGAGGATCCTGAGCAGGATCAAGGACTAACTGTCTAGCCCCCGTCCTGGAAATCTGGTCAGGAGAACGCCGGACTCGGGACCTCACTCTTCCTCCCTGTTCCTGTCCCCTCTCGCTTTCATCTTCCTGAGACCCGCACGAAGGATCAGAGGCAGCCCTGGGACCGGGCCGCCAGGGCTGATGGGAGCTGACCCTTCGGCATCGAGTGGAATTTGATGGGTCAATTGACTGACACCAGCGCACGGTGGAAATGGCTTTTCCAGTGAGATTCACCACGAGAGACTTTTCTAAAAGAATTTACACAAATGGAATTGGCAATGGACAATTTTTTGAGACAGAAGAACCCTTCATTTCAAAGAGTTTGAGGACTTCTCGTGCAACGGAGCATGCTTAAACTTGCCATGGGGAGATTTCCCAGGGAGGGAGGGGGGGAACAGAAAGAAAGCAGCTTCTGTCAAAACCTGGTCAGATTCATATTTCAAGAAACCTTGGCTGGTCTGGCTCCAGCAGAAAAACCCTCCCTCGGGAACATCTTGTGAACACAGTACGTTTTATTAAGACCTTAACTTTACATACATGATAAAAGTTCGTAAGGACATAGATCTGGGTTTTATTCTCTCTTTGCTTGCTTTTTGTGGTCAGTTCTGACATTTTCACTGCAGGAGATGGATTTCGAGGGATAGAAACCCCAACGTGGAAATTGTGACTTACAGGAGAGAAAGATTCATCTACGGATGGCTCTCCAAGGCTTTGATCCAGGGATCAATTCGGTTATAAGTCAGAGGTGGCCTATAATAAAACCCTGGCAGGAAGTTATAGGCAAGACGCCTGGATGCATTTAAGAATACAGAGATCAAATGCTATTAGCCACACATCTGTCTGGAGACCGGGGCCTGGTGTTCTTTTCCTTTAAACATCAGGTTTATATTTCCCCTCCTTAACATAACAGAAAATTTGGGAAAGAGGGAAGGAGATGAAATAAATTACCTCTAGTTCCCATGGCCACCCTGTTAACCATTTTGGTGAAACATCTTTCCAATATTTTTTCTTCTCGCCTAATAAAACACCCAGAGGCCCAGTCACATCTATTTCATACCACATGATCTTTAAAGGCGTCACATCTGTGGGTTTTGGACTCACTCAATTTGCTATTTAATAGAATTCTCTCCCTGTTTAATAACCCTCCTAATCATCGCAGAGTTAAAACGATACATATTTTATCTAGAAAATGCTTCAAGAATTTTCAAAAGAGACTGCCTTGCCCAGGAAGCAGGAGAGGGCTTGCAGGACTTTCATATGGCAGACCAGAGAGGAAAAGGAGGATAAATAATTAGAAAGACAAGTAAGAAGGAGAGGAGAGAATGAGAGAAGACAGGAACGGGGCCGGGGCGGAGGAGGAGGTTGATAGGAGGGGGACCCACGGGTTGCCAGAGGGAGTGACGGTCACCCTTGGGACACCTGAAAAACAGCCGTGGCTCTGTGGGCGTGGTGGACAGGCCCGAGGTCAGCAGGCAACTCCCAGGCGAGGGACCCAGGCGGAAGAAGGGAAATCCTCCCAATGGTTAAGCCACCGGGCATCTGGCCTGGCCTCAACAGCCAGAAATCCGTGGGCAGAAAAGACAACAAAAGCCATTTTTCATGCAAGAAGAGCTGAACATCAGGAAAAATCAGAGCCCCTTTGTATGACATGCCAAACTGCTGAAGCGAGAAAACGTCTCGGGCGAGGGCTCAGATGGGAGCCGGGGACCGCGTGCTCGCCCTGGGCGCCGGGGCCATCAATGTGCACTTGTTATGGGGCTTTTCAGAGCGAGGGCCGGAAGCAAGCGCGGGGGCCCCCCACCCCCCGCCGCCGCATGTTAATGATGAGCCGGTGACACCACCTTGGCTGGGCTGTCCGGCCCCTGGAAGGGAGCCTGGGTGTCCTGAGATGTCCTCAGGGAGTCTCGGGGGCATCCGGGTTCTTTCCTTGCCCACAGTGTGGTGTGTGGCTTAGGGGCGAGGTGGGCAGACTCTGGGAAGTATGAGCCAAGGACTTCCTTCCTCAAGACCCAGCCCGGTGCTGGGCTCTCCTCCCTGCTCTGTACGTGGGGCATCCTTTGAATTAGCAAACGGAAAATGGTCACTTTTGACTTCAGCCCCAAACCAAGCCCTTACCTATCTCCTCTTGACTCCTGCCGGCAAATCTGCACAGCACGTATTGCTGACAAGCCATTCTGCAGACAAAGCAACTGAGGCCGGATTAGGTGCAATGACTGGCTCAGGGCTCCCTGGTGAGGACACCGGGCGGGGGTTCAGCCTGTCTCCCCCAGGCCTGGGCCCCGCGCCAGTCTCCTGCCAGCCCCACTCCAACCCAACCACCGGAGCTGCTGTCTGTTTGACGTGTATTGGGGTCCTGCTGGGATTTGCCATTTGATCCTCCTGGCAACCCCACAGGACAGGTCTCCGGGAGGCCCCTAACCTCCAGGTGAATCTGGATGTGCCCCTGCATCCACACTGTGGTCTGCCTTTCCTTCTGCCATTGCCAGAGAGCAGCCCCTGCAGGATTTCAGTACCCAGGATCCCCAGCCCAAAGCCAGGCACTCAGTAGGTGCCACCTAAATGCTTGAGGATGGTAGAGTTTTCAGTAACACTGCTATCTGACACAGCGCCTGGCTCTGGGGTGTGTCTGGGTGGTAGCTCCTGGAAAAAGCAAGAGGGAAGTGGGCTCTGGTCCCCCCTATGTCCCTCATGGTCCACTATCTCTGTGCAACGCCTCTGCAATCCGGGGCCAGCCCTCCCCCCCACCCGCTCTGCCAGCCAAAGTCTTCTCAGGGTGGAACAGGACACCCAGGACCAGCTACAGAGTCAGGCCTGGCTCAGAATGAAAATGCAGGCCGCCTTGTTCAAAAATAATTACAGTTTCAAGATGGCGGCAAGAGAACATGAAGCAAAGCAGGGTCCAGGGTGACGTCCAGGGTCTCGGGCCCATGACATCAACCCTGGTGACACCAGTCATCTTACGCCCTTTGCACACGACCTACGACTATGACTAGAGTCTGGATTTCTCGGTAACTGTCTTGACTTGGAATTTCCTGGATCTCCCTTCCTCCCCCCAAAAGAAGGCATGCCAACGTCACAGGATCCCAACAGCCTCCCCCGTGTCGCCACTCACCTCTCCGACCACACGTTTGTCGTCTAAGCTCTACCCAGAGTTTTAGTCTAGAAAATACGGTTACCACTGGGCCACTTGTCCCATGGGGGGCCCAGAGTCCTGGGGTTCACATTTACACCTGCCTTCTCATTGCGGGAGGAGCTGTTTCTTCCCACACAGCAGGCGACTCCCGTGTCTGTGTCCCCAGGTCAGTGCGGCCCCCGGTCACGCACACGCTGCAGCAGAGCTCACCTCCCCAGGGCGCCCGACCTGCCGCTGCTCAGAGCTTGCTGTCTTGGGAAATGGCTCCACCACCCGGGTTCCTGGCGTGCTTGGGACCTCATCCTGGACCCCATGACTCTGCCTCCCACCTCCAGCCAGTCAGCAGGGCCTCCCGAAATCCTCAGAGCCCATCACTTCTTCTTGGATATCCCACAGCCCTTGGCCTCCCCCCAGGTCACCCGCATAGCTCAGACCTTCACCATTTCAGTCCCGGGTCAAGCTCAGCGGCCTCCGCCAGGATTTCCTGGCTCTAACCCATCCGCTCCACGGGAGGAAAATCACAGCATCACACCTCCTCCACGGCTGCCGGGTGTTTTTAGGATCAAGCCACCTCTGCAGCTTGGCAGGGCAGGCCCTCCGGGACCCCGTCCAGCTGTCTCCAGCAGCATCTTTGCTGCTCCCGGGCTCCCTGGCCCTGCCAAACTAATAGCTGCCCCTTCAGCACGGCGGGCTCTCCAAGTGACAGCTACGCCCCGTGCCAGGCCGTCAGCAGGCTTTCCAGGCACAATCTCATTTGATCTCTGTGGCAATTCCATGGCGGCGGCAGCGGTAGGGCAGGGGACGTCTATTGTTAGATTCCCTTTTGCAGATGAGGACTGAGGATCAGAGAAGTAAAGGAATTTGCCCAAAGTCACAGAGCTGCCTCAGGGAAGAGCAGGATCCACACGCAGGTCCCTCTGGCTGCCCCAACCCCCACTCCCAAGAACCGACACACAGATGTGGTCCGGGTGTCACCTTGGTCTCCTTTCTGCACAGCTCAGACCCTGGTGGGAGAGGGGAGAGGGCGGGGCGGGGGAGACCTGGGACTGGATGGAGCCTGCCCATAAAACAGGCGGGAGGGTGTGGTCTCACTGAAGAGCCAGGAATGACCTGGCCCGCCTGAGATTTTGACAAGATCTTTGTTGCTGTGTGTGGGGACAGCCAGGGGGGTCAGGACGCTACTGGCATCCTGGTGGGGATGCCCGGGCTTGGAGCTCGGAGCTGGGAGCACCAGGGCAGAGGAGAGGCAGGCGTGTTCTGCAAGGGGAGCCCCAGGACTGGGAAGGTCATGGGAAAGGGACTCGGTCCTGTCTCTGCAGCAGCTGGCACTGTGTTGGGGACACAGCAGACCCCAGGAGAGGGAAGGGGGGCGTCACCCTCTGCGGCGGACCTCACCAGGCAGCAGCTTGTCCTACCTGCAAGCCGGTCCCTGCAATGGTGTCAGGGGGAAAGCCACTCCGTCCTCCACCCTGCCTGTGCAGGAGGAGGCCACCTCGCATTGCACAGTCACTGGCCCCCGTGCAGCAGTGGGCGGCAGGGCTGAGACACGCTAGGGAGGGCAGGAAGAGAAAGGAAGGGAGGAGGGGTATCATCTCCCAACTAGACTGCTGGCTAGGCAAATCAAGGCGGCTCTGAGAGGTTAAGGGTCAAGTTAAGGATTTTCCAGATGGCTAGTGGCAGCCTGGGGAGCAGGCCACAGGTCTCCCTGCCTCCCTGGCCGATGATCCTCATCTGCACCCCAGCGCCCTGTCATCCTCTCGCCTCCCTCCTCCCTGGCACCAGTTCACAGCTGTGGCCTCGGGGTGCCCTCCTCCTGGCAGGTGGCAGAGGCTCACTGGGTGTCGGGGAGGCCTGGCCAGGCCACGCCCCGCTCAGGTGCTTTCTGCCACTGCGTATTAATGAGCCACTCAGCTCCCGCCCCCAAGGCTGGGTGAGCAGGGCCAGGGCACCTTACCAGGCACAGCAGACCTAGAGGAGATAGGAGGCCATGCCTGGGTGGCCGCCCTCTTTCCCAGGCCCTGCCGGGTGCTGCCCTCTTTCAGCTCTTAATTGAAGGCCTCTGTTGCTGATTTTAGGGTTCAAAGGAGCCATTCGGGGCGGCTGTGGTGAGGAAGCAGTACCACGTCTCTCTCTGCACAGACCCTGGAGGCCAGGGAGCGCAGCCCGGGCCCCGCGGCAGAAAGTTTGAGTGACTTATTTCTTCTGGAAAAAAATCCCAAAGTTCAGGAATCGTGGAATGGGGAGAAAATGATGAGATGTGTCAGGTATCTACACGGTACCAGGCATAAGGAGGAATGTTTTTTGTGTGCCTTCTTGTGTAACTTCACAACAACCTCAGGGGTTATTTCTATGGTGCCTGTGTTTTATGATGGAGGAAGTGGAGATCAGAGAGGTTGGGTAATCTGTCTGGAGACACACAGCTGACAAGGGGTCAAGTCTAGACCCACACGCAGGTCCGGGTGACTTCGGGGCTAGCCATCCGTGGCTGCTGCATCTGTGTGGTCTGCTGAGGAGAGGCAAGGGTGAGCCGGGATGAGTGTCCAGCCCCCGCCTCTGTCCCCAGCTGATGGCAGGTGAACTCGAAGACCGGCGATTTTTAGTCGTTTGGTTTTCTCCCAGGCTCTGTCTGAATCCCGGTGGAGTCAGGACACTCTCCCCGGTCTTCCCGCTCTCTTTCAGGGACGAGGCCATGGTGGCGCCAGAGCAGGGCCAAGCAGCAGCATTTGCAGAGCTCCTTCCCCGGAGGACCGGACGCGGTAGCCATGGAGACCTAGCTCTCGGTGTGCAGTCCTGGGGGTGAACACACACACCTGTGCCCGTGTGTGAGCCGAGGGGGAGGAAGCTCCCCAGAAGCTCCAGGTAAGACCCAAAGCCCTCACGAACCCACACACAGCGAAGCCATCCACTGGCGAGGCCACGCAGGTGAATGCTTGAACGGCCCAAGGAGAGGGCTGTCTGCCAAGGAGGATGCTGCCGTGAAGGGTGGAGAGAAGTCTAGGGGGGATTCTTTGCACCCCGACATAGCATCCCCCAGCCCGCAACCTGGCTCCGGGGAAGTGGAGGTGCTAACGCCCCGCTCGGCTAGGTGCCATCCTGTGCCGTGCATGCACCGGCAGAGCACCCGGGGGCCTAACGGGCCTAACCGCTAAGAACTGCCTGCCTGCTCTGCAAAGACCGCGGAGCTGGAGGCTGGCAGCTGAGTCCCTCCCCTGGCTCCATCCGTCACCCACCCAGGAGCCGCGGGAACACAGGGGCCAGGGGCAGCTCCACTTCTGCCCAGAGGTGCCTGGCACACCCTCCATGGTGGGGAGCACCTACTCTGTAGCTTGTGTTGGAAGCTTTCCCATTTGCTGTCTCTGCATTCCATTTCTCAGACACACAAACAACAATCAGAGAGGTTAGCCAACCTGCCCAACGCTACACAGCATCCTGGCAAAACTGGGACTTTGAACTCAAGGCATCTGACCCCCGAACTTGGCCTCTTCCTTCCACCAGATTCCACTGTAATGTGGCAGAATGCCCCCTTGTATGGAGACACGAGAGCTATACTTGTTCCAAGAAAGAGCTGGGCTTTGCTTGCCAAAGATTTATTTCCCTTTACTATATACGCAGTGTGAAAGTCCTGTCTGGTCTTGTTCTTCTCTTTGTCCTGGCCCCCAGGAAGCTCAGAGGCAAACTGGCTTCCCTTTAGCAACCCACCCACCAGGCAGCAAGCACTGCAAACTAACAACTCAACCTTCATGTTATCTTCCTACTTTCAATTGACATCCATCCCAATCCCTTGCCTCTTTTATTATTTATCTTGTCCTTTCTTTATTGGAGGAGGAAGAACAAAACAGAGTAAACTTGTGCGATGTAATTTTCACAGCATTTTTGGGTGGGGGTACAGGGGATTGGACCCAGGTTCATTCTACCTCCAAGCCATATCCCCAGCCCTAATGTATTTTGAAACAGGGTCCCTATATTGCTGAGACTGGCCTTGAACTTGAAATCTTCCTGTCTCAATTTCCCAAGTACTGGGATTAGAGGCATGTGCCACTGCACCTGGCTATCTTTTTTGCAGTTTTTTAATTTTAATTTTTGGTACTGGGGATTGAACTCAGGGGCATTCTACCTCTGAGCTACACCCCCAGCCCTATTTTTTATTCTTTATTTGGAAACAGGATCTCACTAAGTTGCGGAGTGCCTCACTAGGTAGCTGAGGCTGTCCACGAACTTGGATCCTCCTGTCTCAGCCTCTCAAGTACTGGGATTACAAGCGTGCGCCACCATGCCTGGCTTTTTTTGCAGTTAAAAAAATTTTTTTTTCATGGGAAGAAATGGACATGTTAAGAAAAAAGTGTCCTTTGCCCAGTAGTCCATCCTAACTTGCAGTTCTGCCAAGTGTCCTGCGGCACCTGCCGGAGTGACATGGGCGGGGTGGGGAGAAGAGCCAGACTTGTGGGGGCTGGGGACAGACCTAGAGGAATCCTACCTGGTGTCGCCCTGTGGACAGAACCAGCTTGTCCCCTTTTTGGAGCTGTCCCCAGGAGAGCCAGCCCCACCCGGGCACAGAAGATGGCCCTTGCTGGGCGGGGGGGGCTGTGCAGAGGGCTCGAGCGTCCCCCAGAATGTGGATAAAGGGCTGCAGCACAGAGCCAGGGCAGCGGACACTCCCTTGGTCCCTTAGCTCCATTTGTTGCTGCTACTCCAGGCTATGGCGACTGCTCCTCGGCCAGCCTGCGCGGCCCCAGGGAAGGCCGTGCCCGAGACAGAGCCCCAGCCAGGCAGCGCCCACATCCGCTGTGGCTCTGCGGCTAGTGACCCTCAAGACTGCTGTGCGGCCTGGGGCAAGTCATCCGCCTCGCCAGCGTGGGGTTCCCTGTGCTTGTGGGGTGGGGGCCAGGCTCCACGAGCAGCTCTTAGCCCGGGTGTGGCTCGTTGCCAGGGAGGTGCGGGCGGATAAACACGACGACTAATAAAGGAATGAAACCTGGGGGTGGGGGTGCATGCCTGTAATCCCAGTACTTGGGAGGCTGAGACGGGAGGATCGAAAGTCAGAGGCTAGCCTGGGCAACTTGGCAAGACTCTATCTCAAAATAAAACATAAAAAAAAAAAGGCCAAGGGTACAAGGGTACAGCTCAGTGGCAAGTGCCTGTGGGTTGAATCCCCAGGACCGCAAATAAATAAATACAGGAACAAAGCCAGACACCTAAACAGACGCAGGTCATCCCATTAATAGGGGCACCCGCTCCCCCTTACTCCCGATCCCAAGGACAGACGGATGAATAGAGTTCCTTCCAGCTACCAGGAATCAGGCTAAATGATGCTTTCCCTGGACCAGTGACAGGGGAGAGTGGGACTGTGCCCCTCGGGACAGGCAGTGACACCTGAGGACGCTAGCTAGAGAAGCATGGCCAGGGCGGCTGCCGGACACCCCACGACACAGGACAGCCCACCACAAAGAACGAAGAGGCCCCGAACAGGAGCGCCGGGCCCTGTGTTGAGGGGCAGCCGACCCCTAACCTACAGCCTTGGGGCGGCTGAGAGTCACCACCCACCGCAGCTCCGAGGAGCTCCCGGCACCACTTTTGGCTGTGTGGTGGTGAGGTAGTAATGTGAAGACCAAGGGACCCCCGTAGGTGCGCTCTGATTTTCTTTCCTCCAATTGCTCCTTGCTTCTTCTTTAGCGGGCTGCGATGGCCCCAGATCTGGGCAGTCAGCCGTGATTCCTCACCCCTTCTCTCGTCCTGCCCTGAACCGCCATCTCTGCTGTCACTGCTTGGCCCCAGGTCCCCAGTCTGTTCGCCTGTCACAAGGCCTAGACGGGTCTCCTGGTGGCCTCCTGCCTTCTGGACTCTCTCCTGTCCACACGCAGCTGGAGAATCTGCTTTCTTTCTTTTTTTTTGGTGGTGGTGGTGGTACTGGGGATTGAACCCAGGGGCATTCTACGTCAGAGCTACATTTTTTTATTTTGAAACAGGGTCTTGCTAAGTTGCCAAGGCTGGCCTTGAGCCTGCGATCCTCCTGTCTCAGCCTCCCGAGTCCTGGGATTGCAGGCCTGCACCACCACGCCTGCATAAATGACCCTCTACAAACACACACGAGGTCCCTTTACTCCCCCGCCCCAGCCCCCAGGAGCAGCAGTGGGACGTGAACTGAGGCAGGCCGCCCACATGACCCTGCCCTCCATCCTCACCGGGCTCCCCAGCCTCTGCCTGCTTTCTCCTTTCCCCGGAAGCCATTCCTCCAGGTCTTTTATATGTCCTGGTTTTGGCTTAAACATGGCCTTCTCCTATCGCCCTCTTCTGACCTGGCCATTCCCAGGAGCCACCCACTCTGTTTTCAACAGCTACCCCATTAGACCAGCGTCTCAGTGCACATGTGCTGAATGCATGAATGAATGAATGAATGAATGAATGAATGAATGCCCGGCAGCCAGGAGACTTCAATCCCATCTAGATGTGTCTCAGCAGGAAGAGGGCTGAGAAGCGCTCAATTAAGGAGTCCCAGAGACTCTTCCTGCTGGACAACTCCTCGAGACCACAAAGACCGGGCTCCACCTGGAGGCTCGGGGTGCAGCTCTCTGGGCCTGGTGTGGCAGGAAGTGGGAGGTGGGAGGAATGTTCCTGACCAGCCAGGCCCAGTTCTCTGCTTCCTCTGCCGCAGAGACGCTGGGTCCAACGGCCTGAGGCCCCTTCCTACTTGGGACTGCGGCTATGTCCTGGAAGTCTTCAGGCTCTAGGCTGTCTGAGGAGACCGACCCATGAGATTAATTTTAAAGATTTGCCGATTTTAATACTGAGCCTTCCAGAAGCCCTTTTCTCCAAAGCCACCTTTGTTGGTGGAGCCATTCAGTCTGTCCCCAGGCCGGGGTCCACCAGGACGGCTCGCTCCTCCTCACTAAATCAGCTGGCTCTAGTGAAAAGGAGCTGGTGTTTCCTCACAGGAAGAGAGAACCGAGGAGGGTGGAGAAGAGACTCAGCGTGACGTTACAGGAAGGCGGACCTGAGGAGCTACCCCCAGGGTCCTTCCCCAACCGCCCGGAGAGTGAGTGCCAGCCACGGAGCAGGGACAGGAAGGGAGGACACCCCTGTTATGGCCTGGCCATTGTGTGCCCCCCAAATCCCTGTGTGGAAGCCCTAACCCTCGACGCGTGCAAGGTGCATGGAGACGGGGCCTTTGGAGGCCATCGAGCTTTGAAACGGACACGAGGGCAGGGGCCTCACGTCGGGATCAGGCTCTTAGGAGAAAACATCGAAGAGCTGGCTCCCTCTCCCTCCTCACCAAGCGCCTGGCAAGAAGGCGGCCGTCTGGGGGCCACCTCACCAGGAACCCAGCAGCCGGCACCTCCATCTTGGTCTCCCCAGGCTTCTAGAGCTGTGAGAAGCAAATGTCATTTCAAAGCCCAGCCTGTCCACCATATTTTGTTACATCAGCCCATCCATCCATCCATCCATCCATCCATCCATCCTATTGTTACATCAGCCCAAGCTGATAAAACAACCTGCTGGCGTCCCTGCTCCTTTGCTAACCTGGGTGGTTTATGGGAAGGCCGGCCCGGCCGTGGGAAGCTCAGCTCATCCCCTCCCCGGCTGGAGGGATGGAAGGCCCGCCCGACACCCAGGAGCTGCACCATCTCAATCCTCATCTCCACCTCTAAAAGGCTGATAATTAATATTTACCTGGAAGTGTTGCTGGCGCTTACACGCTCTAAGGCGAGTCCTACGCAGGTCTTCGGTAAGCGATGGCGGGTGTTATTAACGCTGGAGGGCCTGGGGGCTGGCGGAGCCGGGCGCAGCGGGGAAGCACAGCCCACCCTGCCTAACTGGACGGGCCGCCCATGGGTTAGCACAAGAGAAAAGGAAAGCACAAAAGCGGGCAGGGTTCCCAGCACTGCGCCTGGCCTGCAGCTGGTAGAGACAGGCTGTCTTTTGGATCTGGCCCTTCTGGGAGGTTCCAGATGGGCAGGGCAGCGGTGTACAGCCCAGCTTCCCGGCTCACTGACCGAGGGACAGTCCAGGTGTGTGGGAAGGGCGAGCTGCCCTGCTCACCTGTGGGTGACCTGGCAGGGACCCGGCAGCTGGGGGACCTGGGGGTCTCCCCCTCTCCTCTCCTAGGTGCAGGGCCATGATAGTGTGGGGGATGCTGGCCAGGGGAAGAAGGTGAGCATGATTAGGGCAAAGGACTGTCTCTCAGGTTCCAGAATATTCTCCTGCAAGTGCCTAGCAGAGAGCTGGCACAGGAGCCACCCCCGGCGTCAAGGATGCCTTGTGGAGACTCTGAAAGGCTGTGCTGAAGCAGCTTCACAGGTGGGGACTGGGAGGGGAGGGACCTGGCTTTGTGGGGACCGTGTGTCCTGGTGGCACAGTGACTGGTCCCTCGCAGGCCCTGACCTCGGCAGCTCTGATGAGAGCGAGCGCCGGGGTTAAAGGTGGGAATGGGGGCCTCGGCACATGGCCACAGGCTGCTGCCCCTGGGCCCAGAGCCTCCTCCTCCCTCCATGTCTACGCGGGGTCTTCTGTCCCAGCATAGGGCCGGCTCTCCAGGGTTGCTTACATTGTACACCCTGCCCCACTCCAGAACGAGCTGGAGAGAGAACAAATGGGGGCTGACGGTGCCTGAGATGGAAAGAGGACTTGTTACCTTTTTCCTACGGCCCCAGCTGCAGTTGGGTGTCACCAAAGACACAAAGAATAAGGCGAGGGTCTTAAGGAGGTGGGGAGAAATAAGTGAGTGGGGCCAGGCTGACTCAGAATACGGGGAGAGAAACAGAGAGAGCTGAGAGCAAGACCCAGGAGAGAGAGAGAGGAGGGAGGAGAGAGGAGAGGGGAGAGAGAAAGGGTAGGGAAGGGAGCATTATGCAATTTGTGTATCAGTTGTACATTCTTGCTTCCAAACGCCTCATGCTGCTACCGGCCCAACCTCAGAGCTGGGCGCCACTGGGCACTCAAGTTCTTGGTTCTATTTTTAATGGCAACCCAGAAGCTGTATGCAAAAGGGCAGGATGACATGGTGGGAAGAGCTTTGTAGTGAGACAGAGGCTCGAATCTGGCCCGGCCGCCTCCGGGCAAGTCCCGGAACCTCTCTGCGTCTCCTTCCCGGTCTGTAGGTGGGGGTGAAGACAACACCCTTCCTCCTCGGGGCTGCCGTGAGCCGGCCGGTGGCTCCACACACAGGCCCTGCATCCTTGACTACTTTCACACTTGTCCTGGAGAGGCACGTGGGGTGGGGGTGGGGGGAGAGAAGCGGCTTTGGAAGTGGAATGAGGCTGACGCTAAGCGAGGTGGCGTGGGCACCTTGAGCACACAGAGGGCCGGGCTCTCCTAGTCCAGCACCATCACTTCTGGGAAAAACCGGGAAGCTGGACTGGCTGCCCGGGAGTTGCCAGCAAACCCATCAGAGTTCTGCCGCTGCACCCTGAGCTCTGTCAGCTCCTGCTGCAGTATTTCTTCCGTTTCAGCTCAGAGTTTGATCTTTCCTTTTTTTTTTTTTTTTCTCCTCCTCCTTTTTCTTCTTCCTCCACCCTCACCTTCTGGTTTGGATGTAATGCTTTGGGGATCTTTTGCAGAAGCACAGGTGGAAATAATGCATTTCACACACAAAAGCCCAACGGGGCGGTAACCCCCCTCCGTGCCCCCAGGGAGCGGCCCGGGGTTAATGCGCTGTCTGGTTCTCAGCCCGACCACCTGCTGGCAGGCACCCTAGGAGGTGGCGCTGGGCTCTGGGAGCTGTCGGCTTCCAGGATGTGTTTTTATAAGATAAGCGGGCAGTTCCCACCCAGTTACAGGACTGTTGTGATGGTCCAAGCCACACAAGGACTCTCCCAGCCCCGGATCCCAGCAGGTATAGCCAGGTCGACCCTCGGAACCCCTGAGATTTGGGGGACGACAGAGGTAGCCCAGTTCTTTCGGTGAAGTCCCCCAGATGGCTCCCTCCGCCAGCAGAGCCAGCTGCCCAGATCAGCTCGGGGCTGTCTTGATGAACAGCGAGTGCAAATGGCTGGAGGCAGCTGGCAAGATGCTAAGTGCAGCATCAATCCTAATTAGGATGAGGAATTAATAAAGGAGGCATTCGAGTCCCGAGCAGGCCAGGCTGGCGGGCGTGGAGGAGTTAGCTCCAATTTCCGCTGGGAAACTGGAAGGCCCCTGGTCCACGGCTTCTCAGGTTGGGGGTGGCAGAGGCAGGACTTACTGAGCCCGGCAGATGGCACCCCGCCGCGGGGTCTAGCAGGCAGAACCCACGGCGCCGCACCGAAGCCCCTGCTCTAACTCAGGTGCTGTGGCAGGTAGTGACGTGGGTACGTTCTCCAGAGAGGAGTAGGTGTTTGACATCTGAGCAACTGCACACCCAAAATGATGTTTTTCAGAAGAAAAGAGGAGGGTGTGATCGTGGGCCCACCGGCTCCTTTGTGTGGCTGTTTCCTGAACTGTTGATTGCATGGTTCTGTTACCTGGAGACTCCACGGGGCCCTGGCACTGCGCTCCAACCTGGGAAGGGCAGAGCAGCCGGGTTGGGGAGTGGATGGGGGGGACGGGTGGGCAGGACTCCGGATGAGAACAGGCATGGTCTGGAAGGGGACAAAGGAAGCAACTTCGACTTCGCCCAGCAGCCGCAGCTTGACAAAGCCTCCTTTCAGCTGACTCCAAATGCAGCCGGGAAGACACTTCCCCACCAACCTCCGCCACATCCCCCGTCCCCCAACCCCACGCGCAGAACTAGTGGCAGGGGCTGGAGCTGCAGTAAGGGAAACGAGGTGGATGGAAGAACTTCCCAACCGACCGAGGGGCGGAGCGAGCACACAGGGAAAGGTGACAAAAAATAAAATAAGAAAACTAAGGATTTCTGAAGGAAAAAAAAAAAAATCAAAGCGACGCTCCACCAACTGCCCCCTTCACGTCCCCAATCTGAGAACCAAGACCAAGAGGCAGACCTGTCCACAACCTGGTCAGACCCGACGGCCCCTCCACAGACACCTGTTAATTCAAGTTCCGCAGTTGGGCTTCAGGGCGCCCAGCGCTTTTCGGTGTCCAGGTGTCCCGGCCCCTCCCCCGGAGGCAGTCGTTCTCACGGTCCGGTGGGGTGGGGTGCGGACCCAATCCCCACCCTGGGTGCCCGTCAACCTCACCACACCTGCTACTCTGCCGCACCGCACCCGCATGTGCACCTGGGGGTCGCGGCGTCCGGCCCCAACCGGGCGACCACGCCCCTCCCAGCTCGGCGGATGGCCCTGCGCGCCCCATTCTCGCGCCCGCGGAGGTCTCCCGCAGCCTCCCCGCCCCGGGGCCCCCGACCAGGGCTGGCAGCCTCAGCTGGGGGGAGACTCGGCGTCGCCCCCCTCACCTCCCCACCGCGCCGGTGGCCTCGCGGAACGAGGCGGGCGTCGGGCGGGGTCAGCCCGGCTCCCCGAGACCCGCTCCGCGTCCAGCCTCTCCCCCGCCCCCACCTCTCGGCGGGGGCCTGGATCCGGTGCCCAGCGGCCCCGGCGCTCCCCGCCCCCGGCCGGCCCCGCCCCAGGATGTCCAGTTCCCATAGCAATCGCACAGACACCGGTTGCCAAGCAACCCCTCCCCCTCCTCCCGCGTCCGCTCCCCCCCACCCCGGCCTCCTCCCGCCCCCACGCCAGCCTCCACCTCCCCCGGGGGCGCCGGCGAGGCCCCGGGGGGCCGCTCGGGTCCCGGGCTGCGCGCGCGCGCTCGCGTGTGAGTTTCGGCGTGCTTCATTGTGTCCGCGAGCGAGGGGGTGTGCGCGTGCGAGCCGAGAGTTTGTGCGATCGGCGTGTTGGGGAGGTCCCCGGCCCCGGGGGACCCGGAGCTGGCGCGCGGCGGGCCGCGAGGGGACCCACCCGCCCGCTCGGGTTCCTTTGTGTCTCGCGCGGAGCCAGCGCCGCGCCCACCCCCCCTCCCCCGGCCCGTGCCCCGGGCGGAGCGCGCGCGCGCGTGCTGGGGGTGGGCCGGGGGTGGGGGTCCGTACCTTCGATGCAGCACACCCGCCACAGCCCCGAGTGGGTGAGGTCGCCGCGGGCGCGGCGGGGCGGGGGCCCGTCGTCCATGGTCAGGTTGGTGCCGTTGCAGATGTGCGCGCTGGAGTAGAGCCAGTAGTCGGTGCCGATGGCGATGGCCATGAGCGAGAAGGCGGCGAAGGCTCCGGCCGTGGTCAGCAGCATCTGCAGCCCGCGGTCGCATCGCACCATGGTGGGCGCCTCATAGTCCGCCGCCCGCCCGCCCGCCCTCCTCCCTCCGCGCGCCGCTCCGGGGGCGCCCGGGCTGGGGGGGCCGAGGGCCGGGGGGCGGCGCCGCGCTGCGCGCTCCGACCCCGCGCCCCGGGCGTGCCTGCGCTCCGGCCGCGCGGGGCTCAAACTCCGAGGCGCCGCGGCGAGTGCGGGCTGGCGGCGGCCGCCGGGGGCTCCTCCCTCTCGGCCCGCCCTCCCGCTCGGCCCGCGCCTCCGCCCCGCGCCCTCCGCGCCGCCGCGCTCCCGACCCGCGCCCCGCGCCCCTCGGCACCGCCCTGCGCCCGGGTCCCGCCCGGCCGGCGTCCCCTCCGCTCCGTCCCCCCAGCCCCGACTTCCCTCCCCGGCGCTCCCCTCCGCTCCCTGCCCCTTCTCCCCGCCCCGCGCTCGCGCGCTCTGCCTCTCCAGGGTTCATTCACATTATTAGAGCGCAGGAAGCCGAGGGAAGGGTTCCCCAGGAGGACCGAGGGGAAGCTGCGCCTCCAGACACCTCTTTCGCTCCGCCCGGGACACCCAGCCTCCCCGCAGCCCCCGGGGTCCTGTAATTCGCGGAGTGGTGTTTGGGTGTATGTGATGTTCCTCCTTTCCCCGGGTGCCTGGGTCTCTACCTGGCCATGGAGGTGTGTTCGTGTTGGATTTCCAGATGCTCCAGATGTGGTTACAGCTGGGAGGTGCATTACGGGTCACCTCCCTTTCTCCTGGCAGGGGCTGGGGTGGGGGGCGGGGGCAGGCTCTTTGGGTGGGATTGAAGATGGACTGGGCCGTATGCACATTTCTGATGGTTTATTGCAGCCGGAGCCCAGGAACACCCAGCTGTATTAGATTCGAGCATTCCAGTCCCCAGCTGTTTCGCCCTTCCCCCCCAGCTCCTTAATACCTTGATTTCTTCCTGCCCTTGGCTCTACTCGAGCTTAACCGGCTTTCCCTCACCTCCCTTTATTGGCAGCCCGGCCTCCAGCCCTGCTGGCTTCACTTAATTGCCTCTGCCGCTGGCGTGATCCCAACCCGGACACCCTGCCTTCTCCCCGCAGTCGGTCCAGGCTCCTCCTTCAGCGCGGGCTCCAAACTCTTCCCTCCCCGAGGCCTCAGAGACCCACCGTGTTTCTTCACATCGCACCTGCCTGAGCTCCTGTCAGGGGCATCCTTGAGAGGTTCCCGTGAGATGCTGCTCCCTGGACCCCGGGAAATCGAATATAGTCTTCTTTCAAGATGAAGCTTGAAACCACTTCACTCGTGGCACCTTCCTGGCCACTCCTCAGAGACAATTAATCACACCCCCTCCCCCAGCTGGAACCGCTGTTCTGGCTCCCAAGAGACTGAGCCTTTCTCTTGTCCAGCATATATGGTACTTAACAAATGTTTGCTGAGAGGTGTTTCTTGCCTCCTGGAAAATTAGAAGGGGAGGATATAAATAAAAGGGCAAAACATTATAAAGTAATATAGCCCAAGGACCAGAGTGGCTGTATTAGGATTTGTTGGTCTCTTCTTTTTCCTTTGGGATGTCTATTCTGCCTTCCAAAGTTTCAAGAGACAAGGGCCATCCCCTCTGTTTTACTTTCTGTTTTACTGTCACCTGGGGTTCTGCCCACAGCAGGTGCTCTAAGCGTGTTTGAGCAGACCAGAAAGTAGGAGATAATGGCTTCCTGGGGCTTAGAACAAGGCTGCTCACCTCTGTTCCTAATGCCCCCAAAGGTAAGTCGAGGTTCCGTTCTCAGAAGCTCCGAGGAAGGTGAATCATAAGCTTTTCTCTTTCAAGAGCAAATCCTTGTTTCAAAGTAAATTTTAAGCAGAAGCCCGGCATAATTAAACCTGATCTCCCATCACTAGCCTTGCAGGGAAGGGCTGGAGCTGCATCCGGCAACTGGGGAACTCAGAGTAGCTGTGTGCACTGCCCACCCCTGCTGCCCCCCAGGCCCCTCTGTGGACCTGGGGCTCCAGGAAGGCTGGCATGAGAGTGGACGTCCAAGTCAGCTGCTGGGTTACAGGGGGACGTCCCCTCCAACCCATCCTGCTTGCAGCCTTCTTAGGGACTTGGGGAGAAGCAAATGAAAGGGGCATAAAGGAATCTGCTCTTTGGGGGTGGGGAAGAGTTGCTTCCCCTGATCTCCTGTTAGCTAGGGGAGATGACACACGGGCTGTGGGACCCTCCTCCAAGCCCGTGATTCTCCTGTCAATGCCTCCGGAGATGGAACCCCACTCTTGATTCATCAGAGCTGTGTTCCACCAGCTTTTACCCTCCACGCAAAGAGGAAGCTGTGGGAGAATTTATAAAGCCAAGGCACCGCCATTTCTAGCTGGATCCTGCCCGACTAGCAGGGTGATCAAGATATGTCAAGCCCACCGGGAGAGACACCGCTCCTGTCCACCTTCCAGAGTTGCTTTGAGGATCACAAAAAGCAGCCTTGTACTTTGTACCCTGCACTTAGCGGCTATTTGTGGGATGAACAGCAAATCCTGCCTTTTCTACCTTTTTTGGAGACAGGTAGATGTCTTTTGTGGAGACTGGGATGTATGTTACATTTTCTGATCATTCCCACGGTCCGCCCCCTTCCGACATCTGGGGAACCCGCCGTGCAGAGAAGCCGAGTGGCTTGCTCGAGATCTCACACCTGGAAGGTGGCAGGGTCAGCTCCTGGCTCAGGTGTGGGTGACTTCAAGGCCAGAATGTTTTAAAGACATTCAACAGTGTCTGCAGTAGTTCCTGGGCTGTTGTGATTACCTGTTAATTTGGGGACACCCCAGCTGGGGGCTTGGCGGTTTACCTTTCTGTTCCTGGACACCCACTGGAAGCCATGATTGGTCCTGAGGTGGGGGAGGGTGCAGACCATGGAGCCGAATAAGGGCCTGACCGCCGGCACAGGGAGCTGGAGCAAACTCAAGACTGTCTGAGACCATTCATCATGCCTGGGTGGGCACAATTTAAATCTGGAAATTTCTGCTCAGCTGGATTAGAAAACTAAATGGCAGAATTTCACTGCTGCCGGAGGACCCTAGAATTTTCAGCATCCCGTGAGATAATTCAAGAAGATCTGAGAGAGGGATGCTCTGGACTGGTCTCGTTCCAGAGAGACTGGACACTTGTCATCTGTCCCCCAGAAAGCTCCCCAGTGTAAACCCTACTGTTAGGGGGGAGGAAACACATACTCACGCATAGTATTACCTCCCCGGGTAGCTGAGAAGGTGGGACATTTGACAGTCAGTTGGACCAGTCCTCCAAAACCATCTTTTTCCCCACAAGGTGGTTTCTTCCCCAACACTGGATCATTTGGGTAATTGCCTCCGTTCTTTGTTTTACTTAGGCTTTGAAGATGGAGCCGTAATGAGCTCAGAACCTTCTGCAATCCCAAGTCCAGGGCGAGGCGGGCGGGCGGCGGCTGAGGGAGAGGAATACAGTATTAGGCTGCTCACGCTGCATAACGTGTACGTCAGAGCCGCTGAGCTGAACTGGCTGCATCGGCAGGGGTGGGAGAAGACAGCGGCCCTCCGCCAACCCGGGGGGGGGGGGGCACAGCCCCTGCATGCGGCAGCTCCGAAAGCCTTTATTAAAGCCTCTGTTTTTCCCCTTTGTCCTCCAGAAATAATGACCTTTGCATGGTAACTTTTTGTAATATCTCATTTCTATGCCCAAAGCAGATGGTTCCGGTGATTTCGGGAGGTTTAACCAGGGGGGATTTGGGGAGCCAGGGCGATATCTCCAGTGAATAGACAGAAAGTGATTTTGAGTTTCTATAGCCCAGGGCTGGGGATGAGTCTCAGAAGGTTCCGGGGCTTGGCTCAGAGGGGAAGCTTATCTGCAAGCCATCCAGGCTGCTCAGAATCCAAGAAGAATGCCCTGAGATCCTGGTACTGAAAGCTCCTCTCCATCAGATTATGCACATCGAAAGAATGACTCCCCCCGCCTGCCCCTGCGCTCCTTCACTATTTTAGTAGGTTCCTCTGAGGGAGAGCACAGATCAGAAAAATGCTATTTGGCTTTATGTATTCAGGTTTATTCCATTTCATTTGCTTATCGCTGGTAGACCATTTGAGCTGGATACACAGCATCCTTTTGCAGCTCCGCCACAGTAATATGGTGGCAGGTCCTCAGCTATACCAGGAGCAGCCCCCAGAAGTGCAGAGGGAAGGAAAGCAACCTTTAGTAGACGGCCCCTGGGTGATGGTCACCCTGTGGCCTTACTTCAGTTCATCATGACCTAGTCCTAGGAGGTGGACACCTTGACCCACATTTTGTAATCGGCGAACTTGCAGCTCAACAGTGAACCCAGGGCTGGGATTTGAACCCAGCTGGGCCTGGAGCACAGCCAGGCTCTGCCAGACACTGTGCTGCACCCCGCTTCCCGGATGAAAGCCGGTTCAAATGCCTATCAAGGTCACACGGCAGTGGAGGGGCTGGGAAAGGCTGCCTCTTGCAAGCTGGGTGGGGTGGCCCAGACTGCTCATTTGTTTCCTGAGCAGGTAGTAGGGGTGAGCTGGGCTGATTTCAAGCGGGAAAAGCCACTGGTCTTAGGAACTCCCCTTCCTCTCCACCCTCCTATCCCCGCTCTTGCCCTGGTGCTGGACCCAGCAGAAGGCAGAGGATCAGCCCCTCACCCAGGTGCCCCTCGGCTCCTCTAAGTCAGCTCCTGGTCTTGGCCGCTGACATCTCCTAGGTATTTTCCGCTTATTGTCCATTGGAGGAAAACCCAATGTCCTGCTGTCAGTGTTAAATAGCAAACAAAACAAAAACCGGACTGTGGGTGAAGTCTGCGTGGGCTTATTCAAGACCCGTGTGCTTTTAAACCGGGTCCGTCAGGGACTTAGACGCTGGGCGGCTGCGCCGGGCGAGCTCCCTGCGAGAAGCCGGTCTGGAACCAGCCTCGATGATGAGCATGTTGATATTAACAGCCTGGCTTGACCAAAGCTCCCGGCCCAGCACGCTTGAGAGTTAGCTGGTTATTCTGAGAACATTCTTTTCAAAACACTCTACAGGATGAACGGCCGAGGGGTTCCTTTGTCCTCAGCTAGCCTCTGAAGCTGAGCTGACTCTCAGAGGGTTGCGAGGCCTCCAAGGAAGAAATGGTCAGCATTGGGAGGCCGAAACCTTTGAAAGTGGGGGTGCGAGCGGGGGTGGGGAAGATGGCGAGCGAAGGCACATTCCTCGGCTAACGTGTCATTGGTGCATTCACCAGGCAGAGCTTTTTAATTCCTAAAATATAACAGCCCTGCGCAGGAGCTGGAAGAAAGGGCAAGTGTTTCATGTGCGACTTTGCTGCTAAGTGCCGGGCTGCCGGATGAAAGGTTTGGTTCAGGGAAGGTCCCTGTGCTGGCGCCTTCGGAACCACGCGGTCCTTTCATCCTCCGCCTCTCACGGCTCTCCGCTGCCTGCCCAGGGGCCGCAGGTGGGTTGCTCTCGGCCCTCTTGGAGCTGTGCTCGCTACGGGGTGGGAAGACTGGCTTTCTCCCGCAGGTGTCTTTCTGAATCACCGATATTAATTGAATAGTTGCACTCCATTGGCACTGAAGAGCTCTGGGTCTTCCCTGCTTTTCTCTCCAAGGTCTTTCGAGGAAATGGAAAAGGAAGGTTGCAGGATTCAGGCTAACTTGAGTTTCTAGTCCTGCTTTGCCATCTGCAGCTGTGTGGCTCTGGACTAGTGACTGAACCACTCTGGGCCCTGGTAAGATGGGAAACCAAACCTTTGCCTCGTGGGTTGTTATCTGGAATAAAGAAGCCCAGGGAAAGCACTGCCATGAAAATCCTAATAGATGGTGCTCGTTGAGTACTTCCTATGTCCCAGCCTCTGCTATAAATGCTTTGCCGCACATTAACTCCTTTGATTTTTTTCCAAAACTATTTGAGATAGGTACTCAAATAGGTAAAATGAGATAGTCTCATTTTACCAAAGAAGTAAAGAAGGCATGGAGAAAGTAAATCACATGCTAAGAGTTGTGTGATTTTGAGATGCAGCAACCTGGATCTAGAAGCCATGCTTATCATTGTATATAAGTATATACTAAGTGGTAGCTTCTATGACTTTGTTTGCTAATACTCCTTAACAGTCAAGTTTAAGTTACTTGGTGCCCTCATCTTGGTTTCCTCACCAACCACCACCAACTTCATGAGACTCAAGGGCTCTCTGTAACATAAACTCATTAATTTAGCCAATCCAGAAAGGTTGGTCTCCCAGTGGGTCTGTCTGTTCCCATATTGTTCCCTGGGAACCTAGTATGGTGACAAATACATTATTAAAATCATTTCCATCAGTTGTCAAAACTTTCTTCAAATCCTTCTCCCATCCAGAGAGCTGCGACAGTGCATTCGATGTATTTCAATCAACATTCTGGAGACCCAAAATATCGGATGACAACAGCTTAGAAGAAGAAGGATCTATTTGCTCACAGTTCTGGAGATTTCAGAGGGTTCAATCCATGTTAGGCTGGGTGAAGTCTGCAGAACTCAGGGCTTGGTATAGAAAGGAGAGCGAGAAAGAGAAAGAGAAGGGGGGGGGGGAAGGAGGCACAAGGGAAACAGAGAGGGCCAGTGAAGGGGACCCATGGACATCTGTATAGTCCCCAAGGCCCCAACCCCAGTGACCTAGCTCCTCCAGTCATACTCTATCTGCCAAGGTTACCACCCAATAAATCCATTACAATGGATTCACCCACTAATGCAATTGGAACCCTCATGATCAATGATATTACCTCTAAACAAGAGTACATGAGCTCTGCTGGGACATTCTATATCCAAACCATAACGGCATTTGAGAGGAGCTGGAGCGAGTTACTCAGCTCTCTGAGGCCTACAGTCCCCAGTTATCAAATGGCATAGTGGCACCTGTCCTTGTAAAGCTATTGGGAGATTTAAAGGGGATTATGTGTAAAGTATCTAGCACAGGGGCCAGCACATGGGTGACCAGCGGAGCCAGGCACAGTGGTCTGGCATCTGCCGATGTCACCAGCAGATGCACATCACATGACATAAGAAAGAATATTTATTGCACCAATGAGCCATGCACCCAAGGCCTTGGGGTCCTCTTCAGGTGACTTGGAGCTTTTAAGGGGTGTCTGTCTAGAAGCACCTGCACCCTGGCCTGATCACTGTGCATCTCCGGGTCTTCTCCGTCCCAGCCTGGCCCAAGGCAACACCAGGCAGAGCGAATTCTCAGACACTTGCTCTGGATCTCCTGTCTTGCTGATAACAGCATGTTTCCAGCTACATGGGAATGGAAACGAATTGGCTTCCTAGAATTGATATTTTAGATCTCCAGATCCTTTAAAATTCCAGGAGAAACATTCTTTGATTGGTGCTATATCTGTAAGGAGTGTTGTTGCCTGGCTCAGGGACCACATCGCCCTCCGGCAGCCTCTGCACCCCGTTGTGAAGCCCCGTGGCAGATTTGCAGTAAGGGAGCCAACAGATCTACAGGACCAGTTCTGTGCATCTCTGAAACCAGGTGTGTCTGTTCCCAACAACCATGGGCTCTGCTGCGTGCCCAGCATCAACCAACACCTCTTGTCCCAGAAGATGAGACTGCAACGGAATATGATGAATTTGTCGAACAGTTACATGTGCCAGGCACCGTAAAACAAGAAAGAGGTTGTTAGCCTCATTGTACAGATGATGCAGCCTAGGTTTCCAGAGGGTGAGTGACTTATTACAGGTCACAGGTAGTGCATAAAAGAGCTAGGATTGCAGTCTAGGGCTCCAGGGAACAGATTCTTTCTACCGTTCAATAGTTCCCAACCCTCGTTGCCTTCGATAATGGCTTGGGAGACTTTAGAAATATACGCTCCACTCTTAGATGTTCTGACCACCCGGAGTAGGATCTGGGCATCGATATTTTTTAAAGCTGCCAAGTGATTCCTAACGGGCAGCTCAAGCGAGAACCAGGGCATGAGGCCATGAGGCCTTTGGACCCAAGCTCTCTTGGAAAGCGTTTGTGTTTTCAACTGAATTCTTCACCAGCAGATATGGCCTGGATCAGGGTCTGGGTAACTAGCAGAGACTTGGGGCTGGGGGCTCCTGACATCGGCTTGGCAGGTGTACCCCCGGGTGAGCATGGGAGACTGCTCTTGGGCTCAGGTGACCTGGGACATTCTGCAAGGCTCTCTGGGCCACTGCTGGCTCTGCTTCCCAGCTGGCTCCCTCTGTCCCTAGCGTGGCTCATGCTGTCCTGCCAATTTTCTGCCTTCCAGTGGAATGCTTACCCAGGAAAATCAGAGATGGCTCCAGCTTGCCACCAAAAGCCCCCCTGGGGTGGGCGAGCTTGGGGACGCAGGGACCGAACCAGCATTTTCTTCACCAATCTTCCCCATTGCAAATCCTCACCAAAGAAGACCTTGGAATGGCCCTTGGGGAACTGGACACCACCCAGGTGGCTTACCTGGGAGCTCTGTCATCAAACCAGAGGGCTCAAAAGACAGCCAGAGGCAGGCGGGGTACTCCCCAGGGTCCTATGTCCCTGCTCCTGCAGGACCTTGGGGCTGTGGGGTGTCAAGTGACAGCCATACCCTGTTTGCTCTCTTGGGGCATCCCACCCTGTCTGCTGCTGGGGTATCCCAGAGCCACAGAGCCTGGAGGGGGCGGGGTATGCCTGCGGGGAGCCCCAGGCTCCTCCCCACTCCGCTCTGGCCAAATCCCAGCGAAGGGCTCGCCGCACTTGCCAACCGAGCCAGATGCTGCTTTGGGGAAAATACCTTCTGGAGTTTGTTGTCTGCGCCCTCCCAGCTGACACCCACGGTGGAGAAGACGTGCCAGGATAAATGGGAAGTTTCTCCATAAATATTTGAAAAAAAAAAAAAGGCAAAAAAGGAAAAGGAAAGAAAGCACTAACCCCCAACTCCCGGAGTTCTGGAGTGTCGTCCTCGAGATGACTGCTGACAGATGGAGGAAGCCAGTCGTCCACGTTCATCAGTCCCTAGAGGGATCCCAGCAAGAGCGCCTTCCCCTGGCTGCAGCCAGGAGCCTGGGTGCTCATGTCCTGGGGGACCCGGGGCAGGGGGACCATCCTGCCAGGAGCTGACGGGCTCTGTGCAGCAAGTGCAGCTGCGGAGCTGGCCGGCGGGGAGGGCGACCTGCCCTTTATTCATAATGCATAAGGGTGTCTTTAAACTCAACCGCCTTGGGACTTTATGACAAGTGGAGCACAGACGAAAGAGGCTTTTAGGGAGCCCCTGGGAGA